>CAUYRH010103608.1:0-41580 GCA_963574655.1 Perodicticus potto | reverse complement strand
TCAGTTTAGCTGGGTACAGGATCCTGGGTTGGTTGAAAGTTCTTTTGTTTTAGGAGATTAAAAGTTGATGACCATTCTCTTCTAGCTTGAAAGGTTTGATCAGAGAAATCTGCAGTTAATTCTAATATTCTTCCCCTTATAGGTAATGGATTTCTTATGTCTGGCTGCTTTCAGAATTTTCTCCTTCATATTAACTTTAGTGAAGTTAATTATGATGTGTCTGGGGGATGTCTTATTCGGGTTGAGTCATGCTGGGGTTCTGAAACTGTCTGCTATCTGAATTTCAGAATCTCTTGGCATCTCTGGAAAGTTCTCTTTCATAATCTCATAAAGAAGAGACTGTGTGCCTTGTGACACCACTTCATCGTTTTCAGGTAACCCTACAAGCCGAGTATTGATTTTCTTTGAGTTATCCCAGAACTGTCTGAGAGAACAATCCGTTTTTGCCTTCCATTTTTCTTCCTCTTTGTAGGTTTGGGAGCGTTCGAAAGCTTTGTCTTCCATGTCAGAAATCCTTTCTTCTGCTTGCTCCATTCTGTTACTGAGGGATTTGACTGTATTTCTCAGATCTTTGAGGGCTGCAACTTCTTGTCTCAATGTGTCAAAATGTTTGGTCATTTTGTTTTTGAGTTCATTGAATTCTTGAGACCTCTTTTGGGTCATCTTTTGGATTACTGCTTGAAATTCTTATTCCACCTTTTCCTCCATTCTGTTGATCTTATTTGCTATCCAGACTCCGAATTTGATTTCTGACATCTCATCCATCTGCTTATGCAAGGGATCTTGTGGTGTATCTACCTTGTTGTTCTTTGGGGGAGTTGATCTACTCTGATTATTCATATTGCCAGAGTTTTTTTGTTGTTTCCATCTCATGATTATTTTTCACTGTTGCCTATGACTGTCCTCAGATTTGGGGTGTCTCTCCCAGATCAGACCCTGACAGGATCACTCTGTTGTTGCTGGATCTTTGTAGGGAGTGACCCTATGTATCTCCTTTGGGACTGCCCCACCCAGGGAGTTCTGGCTGCAGGGGTGTCTCTGGAGTGTGGCACGCCCAGATCAAGCAGCAGGGCATTGGATGGGACACCCGGTGGCCTTTGTAAAGGGAGCCAGTGTCTCTAGCTGTCTCTGGCTGGGAGGAGGGCTCTGGAGTGAGGGAACAGGTCACACAGCCTCCTAAGTCCCTGCCCAGTTGGGCGGGGCTAGTGCAGAGGCAGAGAGGGTAGAGGAGGAGGCTGGTTGTGTGGCTCCTGGAGTTCCTGGCCCAGGCAGGCAGGTGGAGGCCTGGCAGGTTCCTGGCAGTGTCCATGTCCCGTGTGGGTGGCAGGTGGAGGCCTGGCAGGGGTCCCAGTGAGTTCCTGGCCACAGCAGGCTAGGTGGCAAACTGAGGCTTGGTGGAGTCCCTGGCTGCTGCAAGTGGGGAGCTGAGTACCGGAGGCACGGATCAGACCCACACGGGGGTCCCAGCAGGCTGCAGGCAGAGGCCAGGTGGGGCACAGATCCATGCCACATGGGAGTCCCAATGGACTTCCTGGCTGCTGCTGGTGGTGGTCCAAGGCCCAGTGGAGTGCCAATCGGGTTGTCCGGGAGTCCTGGTGGAGTTCCTGGCCACTGCTGGCAGCAGGCAAAGGCCTAGCAGGTGCAAATTGGGCAGTGTGGTGGTCCCGGTGGAGTGGAGTTCCTGGCCGCTGTGGATGTCAGGGCTGGGGCACGGATCGGAGCCAGGAGGGGGTCTCAGCGGACAGCGGGCCAAGGTCGAGCCAGGCACAGATCGGCACTGCACAGGAGTCCGTCCCGGCAGACTTCTTGGCCGCTGCTGGCGGAGGGCTAAGGCCAGGCATAATTCTTTCTTGAGTACAGAATCTAAATTATTTGTGTCTGTCCTTAGGTTATTGACCTCATTTGACAATATTAATTTGATATACTAAAAAGCATATGGTCTTAGGAAAGAGGAAACCAGTCATGCTGGTGAAGAAAACTGCCTTACTCTCTAAGCCTATGAGAGCAGCTATAGTAACAATTGTTCAGAATGTTCACTATGTGTCAGGTGTTATGCTAGGTCTGTTACAAGCTTAATTATTTAGTCTTCATCACATCTGAATTTTACAAATAAAAAATTGTTAAATAGCTGGCCAAGACCATAAGACTAAAATAAGGCAGATATGGGATTCATGTCTGTGTTATAATTCTGGATTCTAAATTCTTGTCATTATGGTGACTTTACAATACTTCTTTGATCTCTTTTTGAAAAACTTATCTTGTATATGGAACAAGAGGGCTACATGGGGTTAGAGCTGTTGATCAAGGTCACAGAAGTAGCTATTAGCTGAGTTAGGGCAGAGACTTAAGCCTGTTTAGCACCATGGCTGTTTACATTTACTGAAACAGAGGAAAAAATGATGATTCTATAGCTACTTCGTGTAATCTATTTTCATTCATTTATTCCCACATTAATTCATCCAGCAGATATTGGAGAATATTCTAGATTTCCAGCCTTCAGCTACTACTCTAATCAGACATGCTCTCTACATTTACGGCCTGTGTTATCAATTGTGGCGTAAATTTAGTTACTTATTCAAAACTTTGAGATGTTTTCTGTTTCAAGCCTTTGAGACTTTAAAATTAATGCTACTTGGTGTTAGCACCTTTCTACCCTAAAATCAACTTATTTTGCTTGCTCAGAAGAGCACAAATTCTTCTTTCGTAACCCAGAAGTGATAGAATTTATATTCTGTATCTGACCTAGTTACAATCCCCGACACTGCCTGTTTTCTCCAAAGGGTTGATTTATTGTTGCACAACAGATCTTTATACATTTCTTCAGTCACAAGATATGCACTGGTGCACTTGTTGTTAGAAGGCCTTGGTTTTGGAATTCTTTTAATGCTGAACCATCTATTTTGAATGCACAGTTTAAACAAACTTGACTCCCTTTTGCTATCAGATACCCTATTTACAAGGGTAATTTCATGCCATTTACACAGGAAAAGCATAGCATTTTCTTTTCACATAAAGAATTCTGTTTTGTTCTTAGTACTCTAGAGATCACGAAATGTACTCCAGTGCTTTGGAGGATTTTCCTTGGGAAATCATTCAATCTTTATCTATTTTATAAAATTTTTCCTACTACTTTTGATCACATTCATTCAAAATATAATTCTGCCTATTTTATGCACAGGAAAAGCAAATTATATATAAAATATATGTACAAATAATATATACATATATCTTATAAAACCAAAGGAAACTATTGTTAATATTTTGTATATCATTAAATCCATCTCTTCTGAAGTTTTGGAATCATGAATCTATAAAAGCATGTATGATATTTTAATTTTATTTATTATTTATTTATTTGAGAAAGAGTCTCACTCTATCACACTGGGTAGAGTGTCATGCCATCATATCTCACAACAGCCTCAAACCCTTGGGCTCCAGAGAACCTCTTGGCTTAGCCTCCCATGTATCTGGGCCTAAAGGCAACTGCCGCAGTGCCTGGCTAGTTTTCCCATTTTTAGTGGAGATGAGGTCTCACTCTTGCTCAGGCTGGTCTCAAACTCCTGAGCTCAAGCAATCCACCTGCCTCTGCCTCCCAGAGTGCTAGGATTGTAGGTATGAGCCACCATGCCTGCCTTGTGATTCCTATTTTAGTAATTTAGATCTATCTACATAGACCATGATTTAGTCTCTATAAATATTTGGTCATTTGGATTGAGATGTGTAGCATGCAACATAATTGATACTATTGGTTTCTCTCTGTGATTCTCCTTTTCTATCCCAGTGTGTGCACTTGCCAGCTGCTGTGAGTGATGGCAGCTAATAGCAGGTACTTCCTTCTCTCCAGACTTGGTCTTAGTACATAGGAGCTATGTCCGGAGTCCACTGTGGGTCAGACCAAAGCTATGCGTAATTGAAAGCACATCCTACTCCTCAACTTTCTCTGCCCTCTTCTTGCTCCCTTTGCTCTTTTCAACACCTTATCCATAATGGGGGTGTAGGGTTTTGAGGGTTTTCTTTACAATGTCTCTCAGAAGACAATAAATACCATATTGAAATGATGAAAATGAATGAATGTAATGATGTCCCTCCCCAGATTTTGGGGACAGAGAGCTTTGAACTTTGAGTTGAAAAATCTGCTCCCTGGATGAATATTAGAAAAGGCCAATCCAATAGCAGGGCCAAACTTTTGAACTGACAACAGTAATTGATCAGATATATAAATTCAATAGTTTCCTCCTCAGTTTTTTGACTTCTTTTATTCTCTTTTCAGGTGTAAACAAGGTGTTCTCTAAAAAAGGACAAATGTTCCTTGCAGAGGATTTTCAAATACTATATGGAGATTATTTCACTTTCAGGAAATGGAGAATAATTCTCCTCCACTTGAATAGTGCTCAGTTCCAAAGAATAGGGTAGGAACAGAAAAGAAAAGAATAACTTTAAAGTGGTGATATCCGGCAAACACTACCTTAGCTGACTAATAAAGGTTAACGTGATAACTAATGTTGCTATCATGTACTCCTGACATGATGTCATGAGTAGGGCACTTTATTCCTTTGGCATTCTAACCTCAAATGAATAATCCTAGTGTAATTCTTCAAAAACATTATACAAAAAAAATTGGGGGACAGTCAGCAAAATACTTGATCAATGTTCTTCAAAACTGTCAATGTCATGGAAGGCAAGAAAAGATTGACAAACTGACACAGATCAGAGAAGACTAAATGCAATGTATCATTCTGGATTGCTTTTTTGTATGTAGGGGCATTGGTGGAAAAACTCATGAAATCTAAATAAAATGTACAGTTAGTAGTATGTTACTTTACATAATTACAGATATATCACATTTGTCAACATTTCTTAATTTTGAAATTTCTTAATTTCTTAATTAAGAAATGTTGATAAATGTGATATACCTGTAATTATGTAAGGTAACATTATAGGAAGGTGATGAAGGGTACAGGGGACACTTCTGTACTACCTTCGCAACTTTTCTGAAAATCTAAAATTATTTCTATACAAAAAGGGTTATTAAATAGAGAGAGAAATATTGTCTCAATACAGACTTTTACAGCTGAAAGTCAAGAATTGACTGAATAAAAGCAGCAGAAGTAACACAAAAGGTTAATCCTCTGATTGGCATTTGATCATACCCCCAAATGAGGAATAATAGATTAATTTGGAAAGTAAGTTAATTATTCAAATTTTTTAAATCCTTGAAGACAAATTTTGAGATTTCATCATGGACTAGGAACTGGAAACAAACATCCTACATTAATAATGTGTGCACCAGAGACTGGCCATCAGAACCAAGATCCTCAATCTGCTGTGAATAATTTAACTATTTGTTTCTCATTTTATTTAACTGTAGAATCGGGTGAAAAGAACAGTAATTACTTTATGGAGAAGCTGTGAAGATTAATGGAAACAATACACATACAGCAGGTGGTACAGAGACCATGCACCATATGTTAAGTATTATATCATTATTACAAGGATCAATGCATCGATTTGTTGTTATTATCACTGTTATCATCAGCTACTTTGCATTAGTTCTATAAACTGTTCAACATATATGTACAAACTTACCATGAGCCTCAGAATCATTATATTTAAAAATAAATACATTTCAGGTTATCATTTTTGCAGTGATAAATATTTGGGGACATTGTTAGGAAAAACAGTGCATTCTGCCAATGTACAAGTCAGTTACAGTGTGAACATCATTTAACAGAAGTTCAATTAAGAAGAGTAATAGTTTGGGGATCTCGAAATGGTACCCTATAGAATTTCACCTAAGTCATTTATGATACAAGGGATTTAGGGGATTTTTATTGTGACCATTTAAAGAAGAAATTGAGGCCATGTTTGGAAACTACATTTAAATATATTAAAATGGTGGACAGATTGAGTTATGAGAATATATGAATAGATAATACTTAAGCTAAGGACTAAAATCTAAAACAGTGACTCACAATGGAAGTCAGTTCTTTTGTTTTGGTTGCAGTACAGAAAAACTATTTCTCTAGTCTTGTTTCTTCCATTTCACCCTTTACAGCCAAAACCAGATAAAACTACATTGGGCCATTTGTTTACTGACATTAAAGTGGATTTGTGGAGACTGAAAGTCTTTCTATTGTCCCTTCTGGGCTGAATCAACTTTATTTAAATGGTAATTCATTCCCATATTTCTAATCCCCTTCACATGCTTCCTTTGTTTATAACAACCAAAGATATTAAGGATTTAGAAAAACAGTTTGCAAATGTTATGAACATATTGAGTAATAAAAGCCTCATACTGATTCTTAGTAAATTAGACATTCCTGAAGAAAATGGAATATTTCCTTTTACAAACTGAAGATTTACTATATTAGACAAAGGATTTAAGTATAATCCTATATGTATAATTAATCACTAATTCTGGTAGATAGCTAATAACTACTCTTAGAAAATAGAGTCTGTTATCGTAACTTCCCCAAAGTCATTTCTCTTGTGTTACCTCAACCGTTACCTTTTCCTCTTAGTTAAAAATTTTGTGCTGGAAATAACTTTAATATTTTTTTCTTCATTTGGGTCTTTTAACAGCTGTGTTATTAATTTTTTAAAACCTCTCTTATTTTTAAGGATTTTTTAAAATAAAATGCTTGGATTTAGATTGATAATCATTATTTGTTCATTTGGCTTATGAACTTTGCAGATTTGTAAATGCTTTCTATTTCCTGTCTTTTAAACTACGTCTTTACTATATTTTTTAGGAGGTTTTATAAAATTTATTTCATAGTAAAATCTGGGAGGGCATGGTGCAACATGAACCTCAGTTCACATGTATTTAATACATATCAGCTTTACTCTTAACTGACCACAGTCAGAAATACTAAATTGTTATGTCAATATGGTCAGAGAAGCTGGAAAATATACAGGCATTGGATGTAGTCTTTGCATATTTTTATAAATTTCTCAAAATATGATTATAGGGAGCTAATTTTGAGGTTTGGTTTAGGGTTTTTGTTTCATTTTTTTTAAATTTCAGATTAATATCAGAGTACAGACAATGGGTTACATGATTGGCATTTGTAAGGTAAAAACTGAGTGGTTTGGTTTGGTTTTAAATGTTATGATCTATCGCTCCAATTAAAAGTGAGGGATTCTCTGACTGGATGAAAAAAAGCAAAATTCAAGTATTTGTTGTTTTTAAGAAACAGACTCTCAAATTATATATGCATGATTCCATTTATAAGAAGCCCAAGAGGCAATTATAACTCAAACACGAATTTAAAAAGAAAAACAAAATAAAAATTCAAACAAATGAAAAATATAATGTAATCTCTACATCAGAATTACCTGAAATGCTCGTTGGTTTCCTAGGTCACAGTTCATGTTTTTTGAATTAGAATATTTTGGGAGAAGAGCCCCAAACTCTATTATTTCAACATTCTTCTCAGGTGACTCTTAAGTAATGTGAAGTGTGCAAATCATGGCCTACAATATGTTAAGAAAGAGAAAGTGCCAAATAATAGATAGACAAAGGTAGGTACATAGAGGCCAGTGATTATCCAAGGGCATGCACTAAATGAGTTGTAAGGACATGTCAATTGATGGCCATTCTCACTATATCACTTGTGATTCGCAATTTAGATATGAGGTCAATTGGTGGAACTGTGGAATAGGACATTAGCTTTCAAGGGACTTGAAACCATATCTATTTCCACTCTGAATCCCAAGAGTAATCTCGCTATCTTGCATTTCCAGGCTTATGCAACACATCCCATATCTCTGCAGTATCATACAAAGAAGTTGCTAAAGGACTTAGCAGAGGGGGGAGCTTATCAGAGGGAAGCAGGCTACTGTAGACAGGAGAAGAGAAAGATGGTGGAGACAGGGAACAGAAAAGGAGAGAAAAAAGGTCTTGAGTCTCTAGTTTATGTCAAAGATAAGGAACAAACTTCTTTCAGTTTCTAGTTAAACAGATCAATATCAGACAATAATTGATTCATGGGCATAACTCTATTTATATATTTATTCAACTGAAATTAACATAAAACACAGTGCCATCAAGACAGGGAGATTTATAATCAAAACTTTTTGCAAGCATTCCAAAGAATCTTATTATCATTGAGATAGGTGATCTAAGGACATTAAAACTACATTGCTTTCAGGGTTTCTAGGAAGGAAATATTGTAATAGTGATAAAACTATAGAATTGTGGAATAATAATAAGAGATTAATATTTGGTTCACATAAAATTACATTATTATCATGTTTCTTTTCCTGAATTTTATTTTTTTAACACTAATCAGTATAAATTTAGCCATAGGAAATATTCATATACATATTGAAACTATAATTTCTATACTCTCATCTAATTAACACATAACTATAATTTTAGACCAAATTAAAAACAAAACTTTATTTCTCAAGAGTAAGCTGAAGTCTATGAGGAAGAACAAGATATAAATAATTGAATCTGATCAATTCATTCAATGTATTGAATTCATTTAAAAAATATGAACTGCTTTTCAGCAAGGCCTTCAAGGTCACCATTGTTTATATCTACAATTCAAATATAATTCTTGGAATTCCTTAAATGATAAGTAAGTATGTTAAAATAAGTTACTGAGGGGGAAATGTTCACAACATGTATGAACAGAAATGCAAATTTGAAGATTTTCAAATTTAGTTAGCATCAATATCAATGAACAAACCAACTCCCTAAGATCTGAATACAGACCACAAAGTGGTTTACAGTTTATAAAAGGCCTTCACAGATATTATTTCAAATCATCTTAACAAAAACTACGAAATATGAGGGAGAGTTCTGATCTGTACATTTTGCTGCCCAGGGTTCTTGAGGCTTGGTTCAGAAAGAGAAATGGTTTGTAAGACACCAAATCTGGAAGTCCAGAAGCCAGGAGTGGAACCTAGGCCTTGCTAACCAGCCATGGTCACCTCCCACAAGACTCTTTCAGGTTGGACTTCATTGATTTCAGTGATTTCATCGAGAGGACAAATATCTGATCCTTTTACATGTGCCTTATAAGTACAGCCACAGAATTAAACTCACATATTTTTAAATTCTAATTTCACTCAATTTTCCATCCCCTTGGTCTTACCTTGCTTGAATTGCTTACTTTGTCTTTGATTAATGTGTCACAGAGAGGCGACGGAGATGATAAAGTTGCCGATGGTAGCATAGATTAGAATGGCTTCATATTCTATAAGAAGAATATGAGAACCGGATTTAGGAAATGTGGGCATTTCTCTCATTTCTGCCATCCATCAGCTGTATGAGCAGAAACTAGTTTCTACATGGAGAGTTTATTATAATACCTGAATTGTTTCCTTCATAGGGCAGAAGTAAAAGGAAACCATACGCTAATAGAGTTTATAAAAGTGGAAGTGCCCTGTACACACATTTTGTTTCTGTAAAATTCCATTTCTATTACTTCAACAATATGTAACTAAATTGAGAATCAAACAATCTCTTCTTTGGTGCATGCTGGTCTATAAATACATTCCCTGTTTCCATCATAGAAAACCAGGTTTGGAGGGAGCCTTGAATTATTTTAGTACTACCACTCTACTGTTGCTTAGATACATTCAACATAAATGGAAGTTATATAACTAATGAAGATGTTTGACCTTATATTCATATGTAGCACTCTAAGGCAAGAGTATTTAATTATTATACATAGTGGTGACATATTAAGACGGAAGTTTTAGAATCATGGAAAATATGAATATATGAAGAGTGGGATCGCAACTTACTTGGGGATTAGAATAGAAAGCCAGTGCTAAATTGCTCCTCAGGGCTCTAGAGGTTTAAGAGCCATAAATCAGCTTATTTTTCTTCACTGCATTTATGTTATGGGTTGTTGAAGGCTAAGGTTTCACTTGGGAATGAGGTTGAGGGCAGAGAGGTGCACAGGGAAATAAAAGAACGGTTTCCCCCACTTTGCGGACTTCATCAGGTTTAATTTGCTTATGTTAAATGTGTCTATTCTGGGACTCAATTGCACCTACATTAATTTTTAGTGCTGTTAAGGAGCATTAAGTGTAACACTGCTATCTGTTGCTCACAGCCTCAGTAAGCAACTCATCCACATTCCCAGGAATGTGGGAAGACCCTCCCCACTTCTTTGAATTTTCTTTTACCCTGTTCATTTTGATAAAGCTTCAACAGATTAGTCTTAGTATAGCTTGACTGAACATTTTAACATCAGGAACATGGGCTTGCAATTCTTCTAAATTAAGACTAGCTCCCTTTTCTTCATTCTTGGTTCCCATTCACCTTTAATTCTCAAGATGTGGTGGGCATCACAGCACTGATGATGGGCATTTGTAGTTTGAAGGCAGTTTGAACAGAAGAAAACCAGCTGCTTTCTTAGAGAATGACAGAACCTGGAGGTCTGAGTGGTGATTTGGTATTTGTGAGAAGAGCAAATACTCTGAGCTGCGCTGCTATGTTTTACTCATGTTTCCTAACTCACATCTTGTTTGTTTGCTACAAAATCCTGCCAGATTTAGATTCTGACAGATAAAAGTGATTCATTTCTTGGGCATCTCTTCATAAATTTGGGGTAATTTCCAGATAAGAAGTCAAATCCTTCAGTTATTTATTTACATTGACAAATATCAATACTTATATATTCATGCATATATATATGTCATAACCTATATATATAATCTATATATATGTGATATTTATACATGACCATATATATATATATATATGCATGAATACATGAGTGTATATATATAGTCATATAGATGAAAAAAGAAATATATATTTATATTTATGTTATTTATAAATATATATATTTCTTTTATTTATCCTGAAGCTTTTACATTGCAACCTCCCTAACTGGACATTGCTAGCTCATACTGTTCTCCAGTGACTTTTGTGTTTCTCTTATATTAATGAGGGTCTAAGTTTATATCTTCAAACTGTTATTCTCTAGCTATGTGAATTGGGGTTAATTACATAACCTTTTTGGAAACTCAGTGTTCCCATCTGCAAAACAGAAATGACAATCACACTGACTTTGTAGGAATCCTGGGGGTGTCAAGTACCTACCATAGAAAGGGCAATGCACAATCATTACATATTAGCTGGTTTTTACTCTTGTTTTGCTTTTTTTTTTTTTTTAAATCATGTGTACTCATCTAATTTGTAAACTTAAGAACAAGAATTTCACTTCACCTAAGTTTGTTTTTTAATGCTTAATATCTTACACAATGTCAGAGACTGTGTAGCACTTTGACGTCAATATGGGCTTTGCTATCAAAAAGAAATGGGTTCAGAGCCTAGAAACTCAGATCTAGGCTCTGATATTTAAGGTTCAGCCTCATTTTCTATGTAAATTTAGAATGATTAAAATGTCCAGATCCTAGTTTATTATTAGAGTTAGATTACACAGAAGATTTTCACTTAGTACGCATGTACTAAGTCCTTCATCTGTTAGTGTGGTAGTTCTCTTATTCTTATTACTTGAAAAAAATTCATGTATTTTTGAAAGTTATCAAAAATTCTGCACAGGAAATTTATGAGAACATGAACCCATTACATTTCTAGCCATCCCTCTCTATTGTTGGGGTCTGGCATCCTCAGATTCAACCAAGTGCATGCTGAAAATATTCTGGAAAAAACATGAATGGTTGCATCTCTACTGAACACGTGTTGACTTTTTTCTTGTTCTTATTCCCTAAACAGTAGAGTATAACAACTATTTTGAAATGGGAGATGTACCCAGGTTGGCTGTATGTAAATACTGCACTGTTATAAATAAGGAATTTTGGTATAAAGGGTTGGTTCTAGAACCAATCTCCCACAAATACTGAAGGACGACTGTATGCTGCTGAAATACTTTCTCAGATAGTCAAATTAGTTTCATTTAAAAAGTGTAGAACTATAGCATTTTAAAGAAAGCAAATTTTTTACTTGATGAATCAGTCAGAAAACGAAGACCTAGGAAGTACACCTCGTTTGCAAAAGAGGACACAGATCTTTAAAGATGATTCCTTGATATGACTTTCTAAAATATTCCTTGGCCTTTCCTGCAATGGTGTTTTCCAGCCAGCATAAAAGTATTGTAGTAATTTGGAAAAGATTTCTGACTCACTTTTTTCTACTTTCTCATTCTTTTTATTCTTTTCTGTTTCTTTCCCTCCTATCTGGGACAGGAAATCTAGCTCATCCTTTAATTTGAACTTCAAAATATCCCTGTGTGGTATATAGGGCAGATATAATTATAACCAATTTTAAAATAAGAAACAGCCCCAGGTAGGTTAAGTTAATTGTCCAAGGTCGTACAACTATAGTGGCTGGTAAGCAGGGTATGAGCCTAATCCTTTTAGTCTAGATTCAGTGCTGTCGCATCGGGCTGTGGTGACTTTCAAGACGATGTAGTCCAGGCTCCTGTACAATGGGTAGTTTTTAACTTGGGCTGAAAAGTTTGCCTCCTCTCAGCCCCTGTTCATTCAGTTGACAAGTGTCAACTTTGTCCTAAGCATTAGAGTACTTTAATTATTCTATCGTATGAGAATTATTCAAACCTGCAACCAAATATGGCAAAAGAAGAAAAGTGTTTACATATAGGAAACATATTAGCAAAATAGTGTGCTCTGCCGAGAGTTAAAATAAAAGCCTATCTATGGTAAGTATTATGTCCACTTGATTGCTCCTTGAAGTCCTAACACATTGTTCAATATTTGTCTAGGAAGAGCATATTCTCTAAGATAAATCCAAATTAAAAAATACAATTCTCCTATCATAGGTCAGCCGATAGAGATACCATTCACTTACATGAGATATAGGGGTCTTGAGCTCCAATTATATTTTGACTTCATTCATAGGAAAATAAACATAGCCGTTTTAGTTTTAGTTTGTTATTTGTGACCTGTTCCCAAAATGCTGCATTTAAGGCTTATATACAAAAAAAACACTGAGAAAATACTATTTCCTGACTTACCAAAGGTAAAGCTTATTGAGCAAAAACACCTCCAGTTTCTTGGAGGGGCTGGAGTCAATAATTCATTGGTTTTGGGAGCCCAAGTGAAAAGCAACTTTTAGCATAGCTGCCTGTGCCTGCTCAGGATGGTGATTGATGGAGAAGGAAGAAGGAAGGGAGTGCTCTAAGGATTTCTTGCAGGGAGCATTCTTCTCCTGAAGTTCATGGATAACTTGGGGCTTCAGTGATCAACTTCATAAGATCTGCAAACACCCACTATTCAAGTATGTATATGTTTCTGCATATACATAGGTCCTAACCGAACCACACGAAACCTTAGTTCCTCCTTAATAATCCTTGGTGCATATGACTATTGGAACTCACTCAAGGAATCAGATATCACAGATCACAAGAGAACTATGCAACTTGCTAATTTTATAGAATCAGAGCAAATGAGTAAAATGTTGAGGCATTGCTTTTGTTTCCCTAGTCTTTGTAGACCATAAGAAGGATGTGTTATTGGACAATATGCTTCAGCCATAAATTTCAAATGGAGAATATAAAGATGAAGATTATATTGCCCCCTTTTGTTAGGTGTCCAAAAATAACACTACATTATACTACATTATAACACTATAAGTGAAAAATGTAGAGTGAAACCTACAGAAGGCATGCTAAAGTGCTAGGAGAGCTGAGAATATTAGGGTAAAATAAGTTTGCTGTGTCAGAAGCAGAATATCTATCCAGAGACTACAATAGAATGGATAATTGCATTAGGGTCATTGGGGTGGTCATTCAGTAATTATTCAGCATCCTAATTTCTCAGAAAATATAGTTTTATTTCCAAAAGTTAATTCTACTGTAGTGAATTCTTTGGTAGACTCAGGGTTAATATCTGTCTCCATCATATTTTCTTATCATTGAATTCTCTTTTCATTTTCTTGAATTCTCTTACATTTTAAGTTCTACAAACTATATTTATTCTGGCATCTATTATATATACATATAAGTGTAATTTTTCTATATATCAATACAAACATATGTGCTGAAAAGAGGATGGTAAGAGAGAGGATCAGCTTTTTTGCTAAATGTCACTAGATATCTCTTTCCTGCAGATATTTCAAGCCTATAAATCTCTTTTGTATGTTTTCATTGTCCCTATTAAATGCATGTGATTTATAGTGAAATTTGCAGAGGTAAATGGGTGTCAGAGAACAGAATGTACTCTAAATGCCATGGTTCTATTATAAGCAGGGTAAGTGATGTTTGCTGTTTTGGCAAAAATTTCTTCCTTTCTAGTCTAGAAAGGTAATAGTTGTCAGTTGCTTGGAAAACCTTTTCTTGTTAGGGATTCTACTTATGATTTATGTTAATTTCTGAAGAAGAAAAATGCAGATTTCACTTGGGTGAGATTGAGAGAAAGAACAGAAATGCCAAGTTTTGACAATTGGCAATTCTGGAAGGCCATTAGTCATGATTTTTCTGGATTTGGCATCATGTTTTCCTAAAGATGAGATTTTATAGGCCACTGGGCTTACTGTAAAAGAAGTTTACTGTTTTACTCATAGATGTACAAAGGAAGAGAATTATCTCAGTTTTCAAGCTGAGAATAGTCTGTTAAACAACTGCATTAATTTATGCACACACTTTCCATTGCTGTACTTAGAGGTGAAAATTATCTCCTTGGAAATGAGCTTGTTCAACCCTGTAATCACTAGTGTCCTTAAAAGATAAGAAAAGGTAACAATATGTGATCAGAATTGTGGAGTTTTTCAAAATTTGTCATGTTTTGAGGTAAACTGCATATAAATTAAAGTTTTTAATTTATATGCAGTTTATAAATTTAAGTTTTTAAGTAAAGGAGGTTAAAGAAAAGTTCAAAGGGTAGTTAAAATATGAGCATTTCTTTATTTGAGAGATCTAAAAATAAGTAGTAAGGTTAGGCAGATATAATAAAAATACCTTCTTCATTTAATATAGAACCCTAGCAAGACAAATTTTGTAGTTTTATTACACATAACAAAAATAGCTGATGTTAATTTGTGACATGCTTCTAAATTTGTAATGAAGGAATTCAATTAGTGTAAAAGTTTTAACCATATGACTTCAAACTTCAGATTATTCAAAGTTTCAATTATGTTCAAGTCTGTTGATGTTTTTTAAATGATGCTTCTTTTAGATTAAATCTTAAGGGTTATGGAAATTTTAACATCAGATAAGTAGGCTTCTTTCTAGGCCTGATGAAGAAGAAATAATAATGATTAAACTCCCAAATGATACTAAACTGGGTAAGCTTACTTCATAAAGTATATGTAGGAAATGAATAGCTGACTTAGTCATTCCTGCATTGGAAAAGAAAAGGTCTTAGTTTGAAATCATCTAGGTTCAATGTGTTGTACTTTTTAAATGTGTCACCAATTAAAATGCCTTTTATTGCTTAGAAACTGCTAGAGGAATTTCATCTTAATATCCATATAGTTTCTCCTAAGCTATGACCATCTAGTCAAAATTCAGAGGTGAATATATTTTGCCAGTTGCTTATTTCATATCATTTTCCCAACAGATCTTATTTCAACCTTGACATGGTGCACACGCCTAGTCAACATTTTAGATCCTACTTTGTTTTGCATCCAGTGTGTCCAATCATTGTTTACCCCTGTTTATTCTTCTTTCTCTCCCTTCCTTCTTTTTTCCTTCTTTCTTTCCTTTGTTTCAATTTAAAGCAGAGGAAAGCAATAAATGCATGCTTTGTTCCTGTGATTGTTCATAATGTCAGAACTGAAACTTGGATTGCTAATCCAACATTCTTTTTAGCATTTTTTTTTTTCAATTATAAAACTCAAAAACATAGATTCACTCTCAGGGCTGCAGCAGTGACCTATCAAAACAAGATATTGGGATAAAAACGGGCTGAATGTTGAATGCAACTTTTTCTTCCTCTTCCCTTTCTCCTTTTTCTTCCACCTAATAGGAACAGAATATATTCAATTCATTACTTTTTAATAATGCAATCCTACCTAATTTTGCTATGCTAAATGAGTTTAAAATGATTCAGAATACTTTGAATATTCAATTGTAATAATTACTTACAAAAGATAGATGGGAAATGTTTTAAAAGCTGAAGTTTTAAGGGTCACATAAATTTAAGCCTAAGGCAATGAGGGGAGTTTGTGGTTCAGGAGAGCAATCAAGGCCAGGCCTTAGCACTTTTACCTCTTCGGGACCTGATCTTCCCTCCTTGAGTTTTTTCTTTAACCACTCTCTCTGGCTGGAATGTTCTTCCCTACAAGCTTCATAGTTAATCCCTTACCTCTTCTCAGTCTGTCCTCAACCACTTACCCTGACCATCAATTTAACACTGAAACATGGACCCAACACCAACCAACTCATCATCTTAAAACTATTTCTCATATATGTCTTTAACTCCCATGCTAGAGTGTAACTTCCATAAAAACTGGCATGTTTGTCTGGAGTGTACTGTGATATATTTTAATTACCTAGGACAGTGTCTAAGAGACAGGAGGGGCTCAATAATATTTGCTGAGTGAGTGAATCATTTGATAGGGCCTATTGGATCTTTCAAATTTGCCTCTATGGCAAAGCAATCCCATAAAAGTGACCGAAAATATTCTTAATCATCCTTAAAAACTAGGCAGTAAAGCATAGATTTAAGTAAAGGGGACAAAATGATTATTGAACATAACAGAGTAGTTACCACAAATATACGAGTGATAGCTCTATTTACATTGTTAGTCCTATCTCACTAGAAGTTTCAGAACACTTCTTTTCTTTCAAAAGAATATTATTAAAGAATTACATTTATTGAAGTAAAAATATTCTAACATTTTACTACCAGAAAAGTTATAGATCATGAAAAGTTTCCAGTGCAAACACAGATATGCTGTGGAAATTTGGTAATTAAAAACATCTGAAATACAATGTACACTGTGATTCCTGAAGGACTAATGGAAATGTTTCAGCCAGAGTAGAAAATAACTTTCTCTTTCTGGATTGGAGCATCTTTTCTAAATTATGAATGTTATTAAACAAAATTATATATTTTTCATGTCACAGTTGCAAATCTGTTTTTATCTTTTGTATATTTCATACTTTATATTCAAATAAAATCTAAAAAAAGTAAACATTTACCCTGAAAATAAATTGAGTTTATCAAATAATATCTTTGAAACCATAGCTATTTTCACTACAAACACACAATTAATAAGTGTTCACCCAATAAATAAAACTTTGCCAGGCATTATATTTGCCGACCAAGAAAAGAATGCTAAATAGTTATTGACTGAGCAGAAATGTTTCCATAGCAGGCTCAAGTTTACTTTATGGAAGAAAAAATGATTTTCATTGAAAAGCAAGAGAGATTTAATTAAACATAAAATAAGGAAAAGATTCCTGTCTATTAAAATTTAAAAGGTTAAGAAAATATGTACAAAGAAGTCCCTGACACTATTTCTTTTTTTTTTTTTCAAATTCACACTTCATTTGCTTCATACAAAGCAGGTACGATCATGTACTCCCCCAAAGTGGATAACAGAGTATGTGTGTAACATGAAAGAACATCTGTTCATGGGTCTCTCCTGAATAAATGGGAAGGGCACAAGCTTACTTCTTTCAGAATTAATTTGATAATGAGAGCTCTCCCTGAAACCTCAGGCGGCTCAACACAGCAGAGTACAGAATGGCAAAGCATTGAGGGAATTTTCAATGTGAATTAATAGGTTGATGGTAATAAGAAGATGCAGTGCTAATTTTCCGTTTATTAATTGCTAATATAATCATAATACAGTAAGACAATATGGGGACACATATAAGTAAGCATCGCAAGAGGACAGGTTGGTTTATTATTGATTTCAGTGTGACATACAACCGTAAGCTGGACGATGAGAGAAAACTCAAGTTGTTTTCTTTTCATCATCCTTCCTCTGAGAGAACTGCTCTATTTCCAAAAATGAGTCCTTATAAAAAGAAAACTTCAACTTGTACTTTAAAATCGGGTGCAATTATCCTATTAGCAATTGAAACCTTCTCCACATTAGAAGAGGCTTTAATTTAAACTTCTTAGGACCAAGGTAATTAGATTGACTATTTGCTAGTAAAGAGACTGCATTTACCGAGGTGGTCAATTCTCTGGTCTGGTAAATGTGATCTCCAATTCGGCATCTTCAGGGAATAGCTGAAGAACATTTTTGGCTTAAGATTATTTTTGTGCTTTATTTAAATAAGGCCTGAAGAGAATCTAAAAATAGCTCTAAGTTCCTAGTAAGGTGATTATAACTAAAGTAATTATTGATAGAAATATCTTTTCCATAAAGATCTTTTATTATCATATGTAATTATCTCCAATAAAATAGACAGTTAATAAAAGTCCTTTGAGAATAATGGCAGGCAATAGTAGAGGGAGTAAAAACAGTAGATTTTTACATATTGAATTATTGTTATTTTTTCATACAGTGCTCAATGCCCCATTTTCAACTAATCATATGAAAGAAAAAATCTGTAAAGTAAGTCATACGATGATACAAATGACTGATACTGTATTAAAAATTTTGTATTACCTTTTCCAAGATTTTTTGCATGTCCTCAATCAGGATGCCTTGCAGAGTTTCTCAAAGTTTGTCATGCATAGAAAAGTTAACATTTTATAGTTAAAGGTTATACACTTTATAGTATATTACATTTTATGTTTTTAATATTTTTATATCCATATATCAACATGTAGAGAAATATTTTGTGAACATTTTGTAAAATTTGGTAATGAGGGCGGGACCTGTGGCTCAGTGAGTAGGGCGCTGGCCCCATATACTGAGAGTGGCAGGTTCAAACCCGGCCCACGGCCAAGCTGCAACAAAAAAATAGCCGGGCATTGTAGTGGGCACCTGTAGTCCCAGCTACTCAGGAGGCTGAGGCAAGAGAATCCCCTAAGTCCAGCAGTTGGAGGTTGCTGTGAGCTGTGTGACACCACGGCACTCTACTGAGGGCGATAAAGTGAGACTCTGTCTCTAAAAAAAAAAAAAAATCGTAATGAATATTTTGTAAATAAAGGTACATTTAGCTCCAATGTCTCATTTTTCCTATGTATGAATGTATGGTGACCTTTGAGGCAGCATGTATTTTAATTTAAACAAAGTGTCACTAGGTAATCATAGAAGAGCCACATTTGGTTGAATGCTCTTAAATCAAATCCCATAGGACAGTTTCTATAATGAGAGTCCTCCTTACAGATTATGATGAAATTTCCCAGTGGGGTCTGGGTCTGTGTGAAGTAGAATGACGACACCCCATCCTGTGTCTCCTACCAAAAGTAGCTGTAAAACCCGCAGCCCAGGTGCTGTGGGCTGACTATTTGTCCCCTCTAAAACTCATGCTGCAGTTTGGTTGGTAATGTGGTAGAGTTAGGGTGTAGGACCTTTGGGAGGTGATGGGGTGGGGAGGGATTAACACCACCATAAGGGCAAATGTGCTGCCCTTTGTCTTTTTACCCTTCCATCTTCTGCCTTGTGCTGAGGCAGCAAGAAGGCCCTCGCCAGATGCCAGTGCCTTGATCTTGAACTTTGCAGCCTCCAGAACTGAGAGAAAATAAAATTTGTGTTCACTATAAATTACCCAGTCTCGGGAATTCTGTGATCACAGCACAAACTGGACTTGACAGCAAGTATGAAGCAGATATTGGAGGACTTTTGAAAGTAAAAATATCCTTAATAGCCCAAACATGGAGGGAACGCAAATATTCATCAATGATGAATAGATAAACAAAATGTGGCATTTATATATGCAATGGGATATTACTCAGCTTTAATAAGGAAGAAAATTCTGACACATGTTACAACATGGGTGAACATTAAGGACATTATGTAAGTGAAATAAACCAGACACAAAAAGACTAGAACTGAATGATTTCACTTACGTAAGGCAAAGTCTTATAGACTGAGAACAGAAGGGTAGTTGCCAAGGGCTAGGACAGGGGAAATTGGCAGTTGTTGTTCAATGCTTATGGCATTTGAGTTACATGTGATGAAAAAAATTTTGGGGATGGACAGTGGTGAAGTTTGCACAAAGTAAATGGGTTTAATACTACCAAATTTTACGCTTAAAAATGGTTACCATGATGGACTGAATTGTAGTTTCCCAAAATTCATATATTGAAGTTCTAGCCTCAATTACCTTATCATGTGATTTTATTTAAGATATTAACTCTGTGACAGACGATGACTCGGCTTCAGCCTGACCACTTGGTGATTCACAAATGAGGCAGATCCAAATATCATAGCCGAGTCTCCGAAAACATACCTGATACCAGAACTACATTTCACCAAAGGCTCATTAGAACTTCTAGAATGAATCCAACCTGGCTAAGTACCTGCCAGCACAAAAATGCGAACATTCTTGCAGGCAATACCTGAGAAGAAACACCTTGGTAATAAGGGAATGGGGAAGGGATTGGTGTTTCATTAAAGAGCACAAGAGCACGTAACAACAGGAGAGGAGAACAGCAACATTATTGCTTAGCAGTCTGCACACCTTTGCTGTATCACTTGTATAAGTAACCTCAGGAGAAGCTAGTGGAGTCTCCTGCTAGACTCCTCCGACTGCTGACCTTTGAGAGGCTCCGGCACCTCTGACCTGGCTGAGACTGAGACAACGGGCTGCCCAGAACATATGGGGAGCCACGCCACCAGCGAGCTTGTACAGCCATCCACATCCTGGCAGTTTCATGGGCTGGGCTGGCGACCTAGTGTCCCAGCTCCGACACATTCCTTATAGGATTTACACAATACCCGGAGTTCCATAATATACTATTTAAAATGTCCTGAATATAATTCAATATTATGTGGCATATGAAGAATGGAAGAAATTTAAACTCATTTGCAAAAAGAAATTCAAATAGGTACTCCTGACAACATGACACCGATATTGGAGTTATCTGACAAAGACTTTAAAGCAGCTATTATTAAAATATTCCAAGAATTAAGGTTGAATACTTTTGTAAAGCAACGGAAAGAAAGTTTCAGCAAAGAAGTAAAACACATGAAGAAGAACCAAGTTGAAATTTTAGAACTGAAAAAATGTAGTAACAGAAAACAAAAACCCTCAGTAGGTAGGCTCAGTAGTAGAATATAAATAAAAGAAAATCATTGAATTTTAAGATAGATCAATAGAGTGTTTCAACCTGAATAACGAAGAGAAAAACTGCTTTTTTAAAAAGAAAAAGAACTTAGCCTCACTCAGACACCTGTGGAACAGTACTAAAGAGTCCAATGTACATGCCATGGTAGCGTAGAAGGATATTAAGAAGAGTGTGGTGCAGAAGAAAATTTGGGGTAATAAAGACACCTAAAAACTGCCCAAATGTGGTGATATAAAACTGGATTAATCAGCTCAAGAACACCTCAAACAGGATAAACCCAGAGATACTCTGTTCCAATCACATTATACTTGGTTTGTTGTTGTTGTTTTGAGACGAGCCTCACTGTGTTGCCCTTGGAAGATTGCTGTAGCGTCCTAGCGCACAGCAACCTCATTCTTGGGCTCAAGCAAAAGCACATTATAATTGAACTATTGAAAACTAGATATAAAAATATATCTTTGAACTCAAAGATACATGGCATATTACTTAGTGCAGAACAAAATAAGGGATGACTGTTGAGTCCTCATCAATAACTATGGAGCAAGACTTAAAAAAAAAATAAATAGAAATTTACCCCTGACAGTTTTGGAGGCTGGGATATGTAAGATCAAGTTGTAAGCTTGTGAGGGCCGAGTGTCTCTGCTCCCAGGATGGTGGCTTATTGCTGCATCTTCTATACAGCAGAGGTGCAATATTTTTCAGATGATGAAAGGAAAGAGCTGTCAAGCCAGAATTTTATGTCCAGCAAAAAATACCTTTCAGTAATGAAGGTGAAATACAGACATTTTCAGATGCAGGAAAGTGAAAAGAACTGTTGCCAGCATATCTGCTTTTAAACCTATGAAAGGAAGTATATCAAGCAAAGGAAAATAGTATAAGATTGAAGAAAGGGCCACAGAAATAGGAAATGTCTGAGTAAATATAATACGCAATTCTATTATCGTATTCTTTAAAATATATTCAATGATTGAAAGCAAAATTATAACACTTTCTGGTAAAACTTTTGACATTTGTAGAAAAAATATACAATGTGACTACAGTATGAAAAGGAAAAGGATACAGGGAACTATATAATGGAAAGTTCATATAGTCACTGCATGTGGTCAAATAGTAACTGGAAGAGGACAATAAAAAGTCAAGCAGCCACTTTATATAGTCAATACCAAAATGGATATATTTAGATAGCATACAAATATATGTTTGAATAACCCTAACAATAGCAAGAAAGAAAAAAAGAAGAGAGAGAAATAACAAAAAAATTATGGTAGAGTTAGATCTAAATATTGCAACAATTCCATAATATGTAAATGTTTTAACATAACAATCAAGAGTTTTAGATTGCATAAAAACATGACCTAGCTACAGGCTATAAGAAATTTGCTTTAAACATAATCATACAGGTTAATTAAAAGGATGGAAACAATTATCAAAGAAAGCTTCAGTAGATACTGAGTAGACTTCTAGAGCAACAGAACTTCTCAGGAATAACGATAATGTTGAATTCTTAAAAAGACATAACACCCTAAGCATATATGTACTAAAAATAGAACATCAAAAAAAAATTAAGTAAAAACTGACAAAACTGGAAGGAGGGACAGACAAGGCCACAGACTTGTTTGAAGAATTCAAGACTACTCTCTTTCCATAATTAATAGAACTTCCAGGCAGAAAAATCACAAAGAAAGAGAATCGTTGACAGACACCATCAGCCGACTGGATCTAATTTATACATCTAATTGGTATCATCAGCAGAATACACATTCTTTTGAAGTCACATGGAATATTTCTATCATAATAGAAATAGACTAAAAATCTCTTAAACATATTGTATGAATTTTGGGTTAATATAAGGGTACATATGGTTAAGTGACATTATTTGTATTTGTATGGTAAAGTCCAAAGTCTTCTTTATAATTGAGTCCTTCACCCAGGAAGCGTGCCATATACCTCTCTACATGGCAGAGGTGGGAACTTAATGAGTCCCTTCCTTCCCTCTCTGCTTCTTAAATTTAATTGTGCTTTTCTCTTGTGTGGGCCTGTAGTTGTTGATCTACTAGATTCACTAGTAGATTCATGGGGTGCTTGCTTTTCAATTCTTGATATGCTTTACTTGATGGACACTTGGGTTGTTTCCACGTCTTTGCAAATGTGAATTGAACTCCTATAAACATTTGAATGCAATTGTCCTTATGGCAAAATGATTTTTTTCTTCTGGATATTTAGTAATGGGATTGTGGGATCAAATGGAAGCCCTACTTTTAAGTCTTTGAGGATTCTCTATACTTCTTTCCAAAAAGGCTGATCTAGTTTGTAATGACACCAACAGAGCATTGTGTATCCCTATCTCCTTACCCCCACCAGCATCTGCAGCTTTAGGACCTTGTGATGTGGGCTGTTTTCACTGGTGTTAGGTAGTATCTCAAAATGGCTTTGATTTGCATTTCTCTGATGATTTGAGATGATGAGCATTTTTTCATGTGTTTGTTGGCTATTCATTTGTCTTACTGGGAAAAGATTTTGTTCATGTTGCTTGACTATTAACAGAAAATTAAAAACAGGGAAATTTGAAACATTTAGAAATTAAACAATCTGTTTCCAAATAATCTTGGGTCAAACATGAATTCCCTAAGTAATTTAGAAAATATTTTGCATGGAATGGAAATTAAAGTATCATATATTAAAAATTATTTAATGCAGCTATTTTAGTGCATAGAGGGAAGTTTGTGGCATGAAATGCTTATATTGAAAAGAAGAAAGTTCTCAGAACTTTAAGCTTGTCCCATGATAAGCTAAAAGAGAAATACTAAAATAAAACTAAGCTGGCAAAAATCAATGAAATATTAAATACTAAAACAATAGAAAATAACCAATGAAACCCAAATTTGAGGCTTTGAAAATATTGACAAAATTGATAAGAATTGTGCAAGACTTACGAAAAAGAGAAAAGACATACACTACCAATATCAGGAGACAGAAAATTTCCCTACAGATATAAAAAAAAATAATACTACAAATAGCTCTATGAACATTAATTCGTCAACTTAGATAAAATGGAATGATACTTTAAAAACTAAAAATTACTAAACTTACCCAAAATGAAATAGGTAACCTAAATACTCTTGTATGTATTAAAGAAATTAATTTTATTGTTAAATATCTTTGACAAAAGAACTATGCAGGCCCATACAATTTCACTGGTGAACCCTGCTAAACATGTTAAGAAGAAACAACATAAATTTCAGATATTCTCTTGAAAATATGTAAAACATGCAGAATGCATTTAATTCACGTACTGAGGCCAGTGTTATCCTGATCCTAAAAGTAGATAAAGACAATATGAAAGATCATCTTAATGAGCACGGATGCAAACGTGCTCAATAAACATTAGCAAAGAATCCAGCAATCTATAAAAAGAAGAATAAGACCAAAGCCAAGTGAGGTTTATCCTAGGATTGCAAGGCTTTAAAATATTAACATGCCAATAAAATTCACTGTATTTTAACCATCAAAAGAAGAAAAGCTATGTGATTAACTCAAGCGATGCAGAAAAAGCATTTGACAGAATTCAGCATCCATTCACAACAAAAATTCTTTGCAAATTAGGAACAGAAGAGGACATCTGTAATGTAAGGCCTTTCTTAGTCTGTTTTGTGCTGCTTATCACTGAATGCCTGATACTGGGTAATTTATAAAGCAATGGATTTATTTCTTTACAGCTATGGAAGTGGAAAAATCTAAGATGGAAGGGTCGCATCTGGTGAGGCCCTTCTTCCTCGTGGGAAGAGTCCTGAGGCCACACAGGGCATTCACTTAGTGAGGGGCCTGAATGTGCTGACTCTGGTTTCTCTTCCCCTTCTTATAAAGCCACCATTTCCCCTTGTGTGACAGCCCATTAATCCATTACAGATTACTCTATTCATAAACCCAGAGCCCTCATGATCCAATCTCCTCGTATAGGTCCACTTCTCACTACTGCCCCACTGGGGATTAAATTTCAACATGAGTTTTGGAGGGAACAAATGTTCAAAACGTAGCAAGGCCTAAAATTAAGGCCCAATGTTGTGTGCTGTTTTGTGATGAGGTGAGACAGGGAGGGCCTTAAATGGCCTAATCACAACTTTCTCTTCGCCTCTCTTCCTATGGACAAGAGTTTCCAGCCAAACAAACCTCCTTATCAAGGGGATCAGGTGCAGTTGTTGCTACGGAGCTGAATTTGGAATTAGTTGAACAAAGCAGTCATATCCTCCCACGGGAAATATTTCTTCTTTATACTATAAACCCTGCCTCCTATAGACCGTTTGGTAACAGTTTCCAAGGGCAACTCCCTGTGGCCCTGCATGGTATTTAACATGCTCCTCCACCATGCTGTGGAAAAAGCTGACTATAACTTCTCATTACCTCATCTGTCCAGTTTTGGGGTGCCCTGTGTTCAAGGATCTCTGTAATCCTAGGCCAAGAATCCCTCCCTCAACAACAGGGTAAGTAGGAAAGAGGCAATTAAATCAATGTCGTCTATTTCATAAAGGCAATTTAAACCAAAGCCACAGCAAACATAAGAAATTATAGTTAAAGACTGAATGCTTTCTACCTAAAACTCAGACCAAGGCAAGGTGTCAGTGGTCAACAGGATGTAGAAATGGCTCCCCAAATTGCTATCTTGTTGTGTAAATGTCCTGTATAATTCCAGTTCATAGATTGTGGGTAGGACCTGTGTATCTGTTGGGGTAGTCACTCCTTTGATTAATATTAAGTGACAAAAAAGATGAAATAGTAAATTCCATGACTGGGAGATTGTGGGGTACATTATGTAAAACTGTCTCTGTCTCAGTAGGCTAGAGAGGGAGCACGCCAGCCAGCATGGATGATATGAGTTGCCGTGCTGTGAGAAGGCTACGTGGTTAGGATCTGACTGTAGCCTCTGGGTGCTGAGAACAAGCCTGGCCAATAGCCAGGAAAGTAAATGGGGACCTTAAACCTACAACTGTATGGAACTGAATTTTGCCAAACCCTGTGTGAACTTGGAAGACGATGCTCCAATCTTCAGAGGTGAACATGGCTGACACTTTGGTCTCTCGTGAGACCCTGAATGGGGATTTTAGCTAACCTAGGACTGCACTGATGATCTGCAGATATTTACAACTTAAATGTATATTGTTTAAAGCTGCTAAGTTTGTAGCAGTTTCTCATGCCGTTTTATACATGTGTAGCTCGTGGAGAAGTTCTTGCACTGCTCTTATTCAAGACCGTGTTGAAAGTCTTAGCCAGTGAAAAGACATACTGGAAAAGAACTTTGGCAAATGGAGACACAAAAAGAACTTAAATCCAAAAAAAACTCTCAAAACTTAACAGTTTTAAAAAGAGAAGAATACTTGAAATTTAACGCTTCTCCAGTCATAACAATGAACCATGAAAAGATGTTCAGCATCATCAGCCATTAGAGAAATGCAAGTAATTAAAATCATGATAACGTACCTCGAAAATCTATTAGAGTAGCTAAAATAAAAATACTAACAGTGTCAAGTGCAGATTAAAATGTATAGCAATTGGAATTCTCATACCTTGCTGATGGGAATGTTAAATGGTAGAAACACTTTAGAAAAATAGCTTGGCAGTTACTTATAGTTAAACTTACGGTGCAAGAATATAATTTCTAGGTATTTCATCTAGAGAAATAAAACTTATGTTGATGCAGAAATCTTCATGAGAGTGTTTATACTGGGTCTGATGCACCAAAGTGAAACAATCCATATATGCTTTAACTGGTGAATGAATGAATAAACCATGGAATAGCTATACAAAAGAATACCGTTCATCAATAAAAGAAGAGACTATTCATATACTCAAAAACTCAGATGAATCTCAAAGGCATTTTACTGAGTCAAAGAAGCCAGTCTCAAAAGTTTGATGTATGGGACAAAAAGGGCCCACCCATAAATTCTGCACTTCTAAATTCCAGATCCTGTGAATGTCATGCCTTATGTGGCAAAAGGAACATGGTAGATGTGATTGAGTTGAGGATCTTGAGATGGAGAGATTATCCTGTTAGGTTCACATAATCTTGAACCTAACAGTTAATCTTGCTTTATAAAGAAGCAAGCAGGAAGGTCAGAAGGGAGAAAAGGTGATTTAATGATGAAAGCAGAAGGAGGAAAAATTAATATGAAGACAACTTCTAGAAGATGGAAAAGACAAGAAATGGATTGGATTCTTCCCTAGAGTTTTCAGAAGGAAGGGAACCCTGCTGACACCTTGATTTTAGCCTGGTGAGACTGAATTTGGTCTATTTCCCAAACTGTAAGATAACAAATTTGTGTAGTATTAAGGTGCAAAGTTCATGGCAATTTGTTACAGCAGCAATCAGAAATTCATACAGTTGCATATTGTAAGATTATCTTTAGGATGTTTTTCAAATGACAAAATTGTTGTCATGCAGAATAGATCAAGTGTTTTCCAGGAGTTAGAGTTGGGGAGGGGGGAATTGTGTGACTGCAAAGAAATAACACCAGGGGCTTGTTTTGAAGAGTTGGAACTTTTCCGTATCCTCAGACTGGTGGCTGTGACACGTTACCTATACCTATACTAAAATTTATAGAATTGTACATCTATAAAAAGTAATTTCCGCTCTATGTTAATTTTAAAAACTAAAATAAAGAACACAAGAAACAACTAATACAAAACTTTTTTTCTTTATCAAAAAAGAAACTTCTCCCCAAACTCGTTGTACGTATGTAAGAACTTGCAATGAGGATTTTAAATAACCATTTTCCCCTCTGTATTTAACTACATTTTTTTCTGCCATGGAAAAATAACAATTCAGTTAAAACCAAATGAATGGGTTATTTCCAAATTGAGTCTCCTGTGCTCCTGTGTTAGTCATTTGCTGTCCTGAAGGAAGGATAGGTGAGCATAGATTCTGACAGGGAATGTGAGGCACTAAAGGCCTTTGACTTCAGTGTCTAAATTTAAGCAAATTAAATAAGGCAGAAAAAACTAACTGGGTGGGCGGCCCCTGTGGCTCAAAGGGGTAGGGCACCAGCCCCATATGCCAAAGGTGGCGGGTTCAAACCCAGCCCCGGCCAAAAATTGCCAAAAAAAAAGCTGTGTAACTCACAAATCTTTTCTCTTAATATAAAAGTGAAAAATCACTTAAATATCATGAACGTATCCTTCTTGGTCTATCCTATCTGTAGGTGCATCGTGCTAACTTGTCCTATAATTGGTGATATGAATTTTGATCACTTGTTTAAGGTGGCAACTTCCAGTTTTCTCCACTACAAAGTTATCTATTCTCTCTTTATAATTAGTAAATATCTTGTAAGGAGACACTTTTAGATATTTCCTGCTAGTTTTAGCATCTATTTATGGCCCCTGCCTGAAAACTACCATGATTACCTAATATTGACTTTCTTATTGAATTTCTGATTACTTCTCTCTATTTATTATTGGAATTCTATTTCAAGAAAAAGATTTTCTTTTTCCTCCATTCCTTTGGTTTTCTTTTACTTATTTATGTCAGTGTGAACTCATGGATTCCTATTTTATTCTGTGGATTATAATTCATTATATGATGTTTTATTTTGTTGCTTGATTGTCCCAGACTTGGCCCAGAGTAGTCCTTTCAAGCTAATTCCAGTGTGGATTTTAATAGTCCCTATGACTCTTGGAAACTTTCTTGCATCTGGTACAAATTACTATATGTTCATCTTGTACTTTTCATGGCCCAGTATTGAAATCAGCCATTTTCCCAAGAAGATCTGATGCCTTTTATTAGTGATGAAATGTAGAAACCAAGATGTGGGTGTGGTGTTTTTTTTTTTTGTTAGAGTGTCATTACCCAGTTCTTTTCAGCAAACACACTTAGCAAATAGAGAGGACAGTGGAAGTCTTTAACTATTAGTGTAGATTTGTCTAATTTCCCTTTTATCACTTTATCAGTTTTTATTTCCCACATTTGGAAGCTCTCTGTTGGATCTATAAATTTAGAATTGTTATATTTTCTTAGTAATTTGACACATTAATCATTATACAATGTCCCTTATTATCTCTGGTAATGTTTTTGCTCTGAAGTCAACTTGTCTGATATTAATATAGCCACACCAGCTTTCTTTTTACCTTCTGTCCTAAAATTGCTTTATTGAGGTGTATTGCAAATATCACACAGCTCTCTCATTCCAAGCACTTTCTAGTATATTTAAAAAGTTGCAAAACCATCAACCTTACCTACTTTTAGAACACTTCCCTCCCCCCCCCCAAAGAAACTCCATACCCAGAGCATTAAGTGATATTAACTAACTTTTCTATTTCTATAAACTTGGTTATTTTAGGTATTTCATATAATTGGATCTTTCATGATCATCTTTCACCTGACATAATGCATTCAAGTTTCAAGTTTCATTCTGTTATACTATCACTTCTCATTTATTTTCATGTCTTAATAATATATTCAGTTGCATGATATATTTGCTTCCTATTTATAGCAAATTACTATGAATTTAGTGGCTTGAAATAGCACTCATATTTATCATCACAGTTTTCTATGTTCACAAAGTTTTACTTGGCTAAAATCGGGGTGTTGGCAGGGTTGCATTCCTTCTGGAAGCATCAGGAGAGAATCCATTTCCTTCTTTTTTCCCTCTTCCAGAGGCTGCTCCTATTTCTAAGCTAATGGTCCTAGATCTCCCTCATCAAAGGCAACACAAGCAGATCGTTTTCATATTGAATCAGTCTGTTGGGCTGTCTGTCTCTTTCCTTCAATTTTAAGGACTACTGTGTTTACATTGCTGCTCACTCTGCATTTTTCAGGATAATCTCCCACTCTTAACATCCTTAACTTACACCTGCACAGTTTCTTTTACCAAGTAAGGTAATATTTTTCAGGGATTGTTATGCACGTAACTGGGTGGGCACATAATCTGCTTACCTCATTTCATATACCACATTGATTTATCCAATCATGAATTGATGGACATTTGGGCTGTTTCTTTTCAGTTTTTTGCTTTGTTTTGTTTGTAATTTCAGATTAGTATAAGGGTACATTTGATTAGGATACATCCTTTGTATTTGTTAGGTAGCATCAGAGTTGTAGTTGAGTAAGGAGAATGTTCTTCAACTCCACTCAGGTTTTTGGTTATTATAAATACTTTACACTTCATGGATTTTGTTTCAATTTATCTTTGATATATACCTAGCAGTGGAATTTCTGGTTCATACAGTAACTTTTAAAAAAAGTTTCTGATTAATGAAAGGGTACATACAATTAGGTTACATCATTTCCATTTGTTAGGTAAAGTCCAAGTTGCACATACAGTAACTTTTTTTGTTGTTTGTTTATTTAGAGACCAGGTCTCACTCTATCATGCAGATTTAAGTGCAGGGGCAAGATTACAGTTCATTGCAATCTCAAACTCCTAGGCTTAAGCAATCCTTTCTCAGCCTCCTCAGCAGTTGGGATTACAGGTGAGTGCCACCATGCTCAGCTACTTAAAAAGGTATATATATATATTTTTAGAAAAGAGATCTCACTGTGTTGCCCAGTCTGATCTTAAAATCTGGACTCGTGTGATATTCCTGCCCTGTCCTCCCATATTTGTGCTGAGATTATAGGTGTGAGTCATCTTACTTGGTTTAGTAACTTTATATTTAAGTTTATGAGGAACTGCCAATGAGTTTCCAAATAATTGTACCATTTTACATTCTCACTAGCAATATACAAGGGTTTCACCACTTTGGACTTCCTATCTCTTTTATGATAGACATCCTTTCTTTCTTTCTTTTTTTTTTTTTCTATTAGTGCTTGGATGGTAAATTTCTTTTCTTTTTATTGTTTGGAATTCATTGAGGGTACAAAAAATTAGGTTACACTGATTGCACTTGTTAAAGTCTCTCTTGTACTCATGTCTCACCCTGAAGAGGTGTGCCATACACCATAAGCCTGATCCCCATCCTTCATCCCTTCTCCCTGCTACCTCATCCCCTATCCCCCATATTGTATTAGATTATCTATTGCTTTCACATTAGAATTGAGCACATTGGATTCTTCCTTCACCAATCTTGAGATGCTTTACTAAGAGGAATGTGTTTCACTTCCATCTAAGTTCATACAAAAGATGTAAAGTCTCCACCTTTTTTTAATGGCTGAATAGTATTCCATGGTATACATATAACACAGCTTGTCATTCCTGGGTAGGTGGGCATTTAGTCTGTTTCCACATTTTTGGCAATTGTAAATTGAGCTGCGATAAATAGTCTAGTGCAAATGTTCTTATGATAATTTTTTTTACTTCTGGGTAGATGGCCAGTAATGGGATTGAAGGATCAAGTTGGAGGTCTAATTTGAGTCCTCTGAGGATTCTCCATACTTCCTTTTACAAAGACTATATTAGTTTGTAGTCCCAACAGCAGTGTAAAGGTGTTCCTTTTTCTCCACATCAATGCCAGAATCTGCAGCTTTGAGACTTTGTCAGGATAGTTTTGATTTGCATTTCTCTCATGAGTAGGGATGGTGAGAATTTTTTTCATAATTTTGTTATTCATTTGTCTGTCTTCTTTAGAGAAGGTTTTATTTATGTGTCTTGTCCCACGATATAAGGAATTATTGGCTTTTTTGTTGATTAATTTGAGTTCTCTGTAGATCCTAGTTATCAAGCTTTTGTCTGATTCATAATATGTAAATATCTTTTCTGATTCTGAAGGTTGTCTATTTGTTTTAGTTGTTGTTTCCTTAACTGTACAGAAGTCTTTTCAGTTTAATTAAGTCCCCCTTTTTTTTTCTTGTTGCAATTGTCATGGAAGTCTTCATAAAATCTTTCCCCAGGCCAATATCTTCAAGTGTTTTTCCCATGCTTCCCTTGAGGATTTTTATTGTTTCATACCTTAAATTTAGATCTTTTATCCATCTTGAATCAATTTTTGTGAGTGGAGAAAGGTGTGGGTTCAATTTCAGTCTTTTACATGTGGATATCCAGTTCTCCCAGCACCATTTATTGAATAGGGATTCTTTTCCCCAGTGTATGTTCTTGTTTGGTTAATCAAATATCAGGTGGCAGTAAGATGTTCGTTTCATCTCATGGTTTTGTATTCAGTTCTAAATGTCAATGTCTCTGTTTTTGTGCCAATACCTTGCCGTTTTCATCACTATGGCCTCGTAGTATAGCCTAAAGTGTGGTAGAGAAATACCCCTGGCTTTGTTTTAATTACTAAGAATTGCCTTGGCTATACAGGTTTTGTTCTGGTTCCATACAAAATGAAGAATTCTTTTTTCCAAATCTTGAAAGTACGATGATGATATATTAATGGGGATTGCATCAAATCTGTAGATTGCTTTGGGAAGTATAGACATTTTGACCATGTTGATTTTCCCTAGCCATGAGTATGGTATGTTCTTCCATTTGTTAATATCTTCTGCTATTTCTTTTCATAGGGTTTTGTAATTTTCTTTTTAGAGTTCCTTTACTTCTTTGGCTATGTATATTCCTAGGTATTTCATTTTTTTGAAACTACTGTGAAGGGAATTATGTCTTGTTTAGCTTCTCATCTTGGCTGTCATATACAAAGGCTACTGATTTGTGGACACTGATATTATGTCCTGAGACATTACTGTATTTTTTGATCACTTTCTGGAGTCTTGGGGTTGAGTCTTTGGGGTTCTCTAAGTATAAGATCATATCGTCAGCAAAGAGGGAGAGTTTGACCTACTCTAGCCACATTTGGATGCCCTTTATTTCCTTTTTTTGCCTGATTGTATTGGAAAGAACTTCCAGCACCACATTGAATAGTAGTGGTGATAGAGGACAACCTTGGCAGGTTCCAGTTTTAAGTGGAAAAGCTTTCAGTTTAACTCCATTCAGTATAATATTACCTGTGGGTTTGTCATAGATGGCTTCAATCAGTTTAAGAAGTGTGCCACCTGTGCCTATATTCTTAAGTATTCTAATTAGAAAAGGATGCTGAATTTTTGGATGGTCAATTTCTTTCCACCATTTTACCTAGTATTTACATGAAAATAGATTATTGCAGACAGCACTTGCATTTTCTAGATGTATGTGTGTATAGAACTTTTAATATTCTCTTTGGTGACAATAATTTTCTCTTCTATAGTAATATTATTTTCCTAAAAGCCAAGTTTTTGAAAGTATAGAACAATGCATGAAGTTACATGTTATCTTGGGTTAGCTAATTTTCATTGTATTGTTCCAATTTAGTATTCATGCTGCCAAAGTGAAGATTCTATAAAAACGTTTTTTCTTGCTTATATTCTCACCAGATTATAAACTGTAATCTAGTAGAGTTAAACATTTAAATGTTTATATGTATAACTCATTTGTAATTCTTCTTCTAACCTCTTATACATTAAATTCTCTTTTCTAACGTTGTACATTAAATATTTGATGAATGAACAGATGAAGCTTTATAGAATTTCACCCTAGAAGTTTCATTCAGGGAGCTTAAACCATTCGCTGGGGTTCTCAATTATTTTGTGTGAGAGGCACACTTCAGAGTGTTGGTGCCACACTTGAATGGGACTGAACTGTACCCACTGTTTTTGCACTAGGTGATTGTCGACCTTTTAATTCCATCTGTTTTTTTGAATACAACTATTCACCAGTCCAGTAATCACTGCCTTCTTTGGTCTAGTAATTATATGATATCTTCCATCTCCGGCTTGACATAACATTCATCTGATATTATGCTATTCCACTGAACATGATATCCAACATTTTGATAAGCTAAACGTTCGATCTGACAGATGTGTCGGTACACGACAGCTCTTCAGTTGTAGCAGAAGGAAATTTGGCACATGATTGAAAATGTTGACACACGAGGGAAGATACTATGAGTTAACTGTTGTGAGGCTGCATTATAATGCAAACACTAATGTATTTATTCAAAGAATGCATTTAAACATTTTCAGATATGACAACAACAGCATTTCATAAAGAGAATTTCATAAATGTTACATCTGTAATTTTGCTGCTTTGATGTTTCAGAGTCTGCAGAGGATTTGTCAGAAGATGTAGAGCTGCTTTATTATTATTATGGAAGGAAACATAAGTTAGTTTAAAAAAATAAAATTTTGGGCAAAGTATAGACTTCTAATCTTGATTCTTTTGAAAATACTTAAATGCCTATAGCCAATGGCTTTTAATCATAGGAGACTAGATATTGAAACTTCGACATCATCTAATAATACAAAATCTGTCTTAAATGGTAGGGGCCTAAACTCTTCCTCCTCCTCCCTTCCCAGAACAAAAGGACTACCTGGCCCTGCCCCAAGAGATCGCAGGAAAGAGTCTCACCCTCCAAAAACTCCCAGCAACCCGTGGAATCTTCCTCCCCTGCGCCCAATATAAAAACAAACCCTCAACTACCCTAGGCGCACCTGGTATCTTTGCCCAGGTGGGTCTTGGTCCCCTTTTGTTTAACTTGGCCTCTATCTCTCCTGGTTTCATCTCTGGGTATGCCATCAAGCCTCTTTTATTAAATACCCTGCAATAAAAAGAAAAGAAGATTTTAAAAGTTGGTATATATTGAGGGGTTTTATAAAAATACGTTAGAGAAATTACGTGGACATTTTTAATGGTTCTTTTCCTCTGGCTCAAGTTAAAATTTCTTGAGAGGAAGAAGCATACAATTGAGTTGCTTGGTACTTTACTGGCATGATGCACTTAGAAGGTGTTTCTAGATTTTATTTGAAAGCAAAGCATGCTGCCTCTGTGACACCTTGTTTGAAACCCTCTTTCTTCCAGGTTGCTCTTTAAGTGTGGGTGTATGTGTATTGTTTCCTTCAATTTCTGATCAAATGTAACCTGGTTAGAGAGGCCTGTCCTAACTGTCCTTTATAATCTCAGTCACCCTCTCCCTCATCCATCACCCTGCTTTAATTTTCTTCATTTAAGAAATAAAACTATGGATGAATGAAGCAAGAAAAGAATGAAGCAAGAAAAACTATGGTCTTAATGAAGCAAGAAAAGTCCTCATGCTTAAACTTCCCGTGCCATCTCTCTTAGAGCCTAGTTTCCAGAAAAAAACCAACCCAGTAATTTGCCGTATGAGCAAAGTTCACAACCGCAAGTTCACCAGGCTCCTTTTGGATTCCAAACAAAACCTCCAACTGCAAGTCATTTTAATCAGCACCCTCTGATCCACCAGCAGCCCCAGCCTGCGGCCACACTGCCTCTCTCCAGTTTGTCCCTTCCCAACCAGGCTGCAAAATCTCCCCCAAAAATCCACAATAAGGATTTAAGACAGCCCATTTATCAATACCCTGTTTTTCAGGCTCAGCAATCTAAGTCGATAAGATGGTCTGGAAAACATTGACATTCAAATATCTAGGTGGGCTAAGGACATTTGAGTAACACCCCAGCTTCCTCTAAACTATCAAGGTTAGAGGGGAAGGGAAGGGATGAGGGATGGAGAAGGTGCTGCAGTTCCTGACCAGGGACCTACCACCATCACCGTCACCCACAGTGAGTTCAGCAGCTGCACCACTTGTTGCTCTGCCTGGGTTTTTGATCCCAGCCAAAGAGTGACAAGGCAGCACACATGCCTGTCCCTTGACCTAGAAATTTTAAGAAATCATCCTACCTTGCAATGTTCCTGGGCTAGAGCATTTCTGTACATTGTGGTCTTGGAAGAACAGCGGACAAAGAAGCTGAAATCAATCTCACAGGATGGCAAGTCCTTCAGCCAACCTAGCCAGCCTAGCATGGGCCAGGGAAACCTGGCGCTTCAACAACTCTGTTACTAAAGGACTAGTTAACAGGGGATCACCATTCCCCAGCCCAGGAAAGAAATACGATCCCCCAAAATAAAAAATAAAAAAAGGAAATAAAACTATGATCTTTCTATAGAAAGAATGAGTAAATATGTGGGAAATCCTAATGCATTTTAAAATATAAGTTTAACTTCTATTGTGACAGTAATACAGTTCTTTGTGAAAAGTTAGAAACTGTATAAATAAAAGAAAGCAATTACTTTTATAATGGAACAACAAAAAAGTGCTCAAGAACTAAACTTCATACTTTCAAGGATTTTCTTTATAAATATTAAATATTTTATTTTCTGTTTTTACTTCCAAAGCTTATGATACAAATAATATCACTAAGTTTCAAATGTAAATTATAATGGAAGAGTATATTCCATAGCATTAATTTTAACTGTTGGGAGATAGAAAAATTTGGAAAGCTGTATGATGTGCAAAAAGAATTAGAAGTGATATATTAGGTGTATCACCAACATAAATTCGTGTCTAAGTAAAAATAGCAATTTTTAAATTTACTTTTAATTAAAAAATAAATATTGTGTATATTTATCATCTTTATGTTGTTTTGAAATCTATATGCATTGTGGAATCGCTTAATTGAGCAAATTAACGCACTCATTTTTGTGTGGTGACAATATTTAGACCAAATTTTTCAATAGTGCATTATTACTTAGAGTATTAAAGACCTTTTTCTTTTTTTGAGACAGAGTCTCACTTTGTTTCCCTCCGTTGAGTGCTGTGATGTCATAGTTCACAGCAGCTTCTAACTCTTGAGCTCAAGTGATCGTCTTGCCTCAGCCTCCCAGGTAGGTGGCACTATACATGCCCACTACAATGTCCAGCTATTTTTAGAGATGGGGTCTCTTACTCAGGCTGGTCTCGAACTCCTAAGCTTTAGCAATCCACTCGCCTCAGCCTCCCAGAGTGCTGGGATTACAGGCATGAGCCACCACACCCAGCTAAAGTACTAATTGTTATTTATTCGGTATTATGTGATATAATTGATATTATGGGTTCAATTAATGTTTATATAAGTATAGATATAGTTTTTAAAATTTTATTTTCAGTTAGCTAAATAAATAATAAACATTTCAAACAAAATTGAGCTTTGCTATAGGTTTGCTTCTCTGTTTTGAAAGGTAAAGATCACATAATTTTCATTTAAAAAAACTCATGACTGGCAGCGCCCTTAGCTCAGTAGGTAGGGCACTGGCTGTATACACCCAGGCTGGCAGCTTCAAACCTGGCTGGGGCCTGCTAAATAACAATAACAACTGCAACAATAACAACAAAAAAACAGCTGGGTGTTGTGGTGGGCACCTGTAGTTTCAGCTATTTGGGAGGCTGAAGCAAGAGAATCGCTTAAGCCCAAGAATTTGAGGTTGCTGCAAGGAGCTTTGATGCCAGGGCACTGCACTGAGGGTGATGTAGTAAGGCTTTCTCAAAACAAGCAAACAACAACCACAAAAAACCCCTCATGACTTAGCCCTCACCAATAAGACATCCTTAATAAAGTCATCAAAGATACAGAGGCCACAAGATTCTTTGAAATGTTGATTTAGAAGAGCTGGGCATAGTAACATTCTAATCAAAAGATTATTTCTGTCTTGGCGTTGGTTTTAGAAGTTTCCGTTTATGCCCAGGCAGGAACAGAAATGTGAGAGAACAAGAACAGTTATAATGACATATTTACTATTTGGTGCCTATGACTGCTTTGAGATTTCCCTAATTGAATTCCTTTTTTTGTCTTATACTGGTCCAAGTGTCCTAATATTGATGCCAACACTTACCCTGTAGACTTGTAATAACCAGAATTACCTACCAGTCAAGAATTAAACACAGGGAACCTAGTAGCAAGTTCAGTACACAGAAACTTAGTATCTTATGCATTCATTTGCAAGTTTTACTGTTTGCTCATACAATAAACCAAATTTGACATTTTTTTTTTCTAAATATGTCTCATCAACACAAGATCTCGAACACAAGGTCTCAGCAGTGAAATAGTCTTTAGCGGAGGAAAGTGAAATGCGGGCCGTTACGCTTGGGTTTTCTACCTAGGTATGTGACGTGGATTATTCTTCATCTATTTCCTGTGAAACATATTATCTGTTTACCTGTATAAACGTAGGGAAGTGCCAATGACAGAAGACAATACTTGTGAATAGCTGTTAAATACGTAAAATATGTCAACTGCCTATTCTTTCTGCACATTTTGACAGAGTTAACAATTTGGACCAGCTGGACCCCAAGTCATTTTATTTGGCATATGCCTATACATATATATATATTTAATTTTCTATAGAAACAACCTGTGTTCTTGAGCTTACATTATAAGAATACTGTAATCCTATTAATTCATAATTGGCCAATTTTACTAATTTACCTTTACATTTCCTGTAAGTGTTTGAATGGCTGGCACAGCTCTTAAGAATCCTCATTTTGAAAAATGAAAACTAATTTGTACAAACATTGGGAAATTTCAGTCATTTTTCTTTTACAACAGTTTCAGGTACACGCGAAGATCCTGGAGATTATTATATCGTATTCACCAAAGTCATGTTACTCCAAAGGATGAGTTCTTATCAAGTGGTCCCTAGTAGAATTCAGGGAGTTTGTGAACTTGAGTAGTAAAATATATAAAATTACATCTTGATTTTCAGTGTGTCCAAGAAAAATGCAGGCAACGAATCCCAGCACTTTAATTGTACCTATGACTCCATCACTAACAGAAAATACAGACATTTTGCATCCCATTATAACTTTTGAAGATGTCTTGAAATATTGTTCATCATTACTTAAAAATTATTAGGCGCACTGTTAAGTGTTACTTTTAATATGTTCCTAAAGAGATTCATTTACTCTTTCACACAGGTGTTCTACTCATACTTTAATAATTATATCTCAAGATAATTTGTTTCCTTGGTAATCTTACATGTTTTGGTTCATGCATTTAGCAATATTATTCTGAGAACTACCTTGACAAGGGAAAAGAAAACAAGAAGTAAAAACACCAAATTGCTTTAAAGAAATATTCTTTTATCTAAAGACAGCACTTATTAGTTCAAAACAATGTACATGTCAATTCTGTGCAGTCATATAATCTTTTGTTTTTAGTAGAAGAAAATATATTGGAAATATTTATCTCCCAATTGCAAAATTATTCCTTTAGTCAGTGCTGCTTGACTTGAAAGCACTCTTCTTACAAACACAATTATATGCACATTTCATTTTGTAACACACTTAGGTAAAAGGAGTGCAAAACGGTTTAAAATTAGGTATTAAGGACATAATATACCCACCACTATATTTGCATAGACTTGAACATAGCACAGTAACCCTGTGTAAGTCACATACGATATGGGTTTGGAAACCGGGATAAAACCTTCAATTGTAAATTTGTAAACTGCAATTATTCTCCTTTACTTAAGACCCAGACTATGAGAACCTGCAACTCGAACAATATAAAGTTACCTGCAGCAATTTATGTTTTCTACATGGTAGAGTACCAGGAAGCATCGCAATCTTAATGTCTGCTGTGGATTTGTGGAGCAATGCAATCATTGCACATCCCCCAGGTGCCTGAATTTGTCTTTAGGAACTGCAGATGTGATGATATTCCCTCCTCATGTGCCTTTTCGTCAGATCAGAGTGTGAGTAAGAAGAATCATGTTCCTGCTGAACAAATTCTCTTTCTTCTTACATGCTTCCCTGGGAACTGATTATCAGAATTCTGACTTTCAAGAGAACAGTATGGCATTAAAAAAAAAAAAAAAAAAGAGTATTAAAAATCAAGTCAAAATACAAAGGAATTTTATTTAATACTATTGTAACAAAACCTTCTCTCTTCTTCCCGCCCCCCCCAAATCAATGTGGAAGAATATTTACATATATTGTAATTTCATATTCTCAGTCTGGGTTTCTCCCTTTAACTCCAGATCCTAAGTGGGGTTTAAAAGAACAGTAATATTTTGTATCTTACTAGTAATTTCCACCATTCATGCTAGATTACAAACTCCCCAAAGTGCTGATCTTCTTTTCTTTGATCTATTGTTCTAACCTGAGCTGAAATGCTGAGTCTCTACAATGCATTATTGTTGGGGATGCTTTGTTGGTGGCATAATAGGGGCACGAAGAAGTGGGATATGGGAGGAAAGAAGCCAATGAACAGGTCACACTTGGAAAATTCTGGAAGAGAATGTGGAAAGCACTTCAGAAGCTAGAATATTTATTCTCTCGTTCTCATGCACCCTTGGCTGAGGGCTACTCTGGAGGCATTAATGCTGCCCCATTTTCATAGTTTGTGTGTTCCTCGCACAGGTCTACAGGACAAGAGGGAGCCTGCAGGTCAAGTGTAAGTCAAAGAGAGATTGAGGCCTATAGGAGCGATGAAAGACACTCAGGGGAGGGTGAAGCCCCATGGGACCTCCTGAAATAGTCAGAGTAGAACATATGAATAAGACTTTCAGCATGATTCATAAAGACAGAAGTTATATGAGGTTAGGAGGATCAATCCTTTAGAAATTCTAAGCAAGCTTGTCTAAAAATAAAGAAAAATCTCCTTCCAATGCTTCTTAACTTTTTTGCTGTTATCATAATAATTTAAATCTGTTCAAACATAGCATGCATGCTCCTTAATAAAACTTTTAGGGCGAAGGTAGGTGGAAGGTAGGGGTTCAGTCTGTGCAACAAGGAAAAGGGAGGAATAAAACTGCAGAAGGCCAAGAAAGCGAGATGTGCGTGGTCTGCCGTCGTATTTCAGCCCAGAAGGCATGAAGCAAGAACCAAGGGCAGACATCGCAGCCTCCCACCATGCAGAAATTACACTGTGAAAAGCAGCAGTTCTTTTTTGCTTCATTGGAATTAAAATCATATGCAATTTGCAGATATACAGTCACACTTTTGAAATCGTTATAATGCGGGTGAGGTGGAAAAATTATTCAGTTGACAGCCTCCATTGGAAAAATGCCTCAGTTAGGGACAGTTTCTCACGGTAAAGTATTGTTTGCATTATTTTCCTCTGACTGCAAAATAAACTTTGTGAGATCAGGAACCGTACGTGTTTCATTCATCATCTTTTAACACAATGTGTAGTGCATAGTATCAGTCATTGAACGGGTGACTGCAATTGGATGCATTAGGTGAAGTCATTTCTATAATCCAGTGGTTCTTAATGGGGGTGAGGCAGGGGATTTTGCCTCCCTTCTTGGACATTTGACAATGTTTAGAGACATATTTTTGGGTCATTACTATTCTATTAAACTCAGGTGCTGTGGTTCTCCGGGGCCTTTTAGGACCTGGGCTGCACAGCAGGAGGTGGGCCCAGGCTGAGCCAGTGAAGCTTCATCCTTATTTACTTTTATTATTATTATTATTAAATCATAGCTGTGTACATTCGTGCAATCAAGGGGTACAATGTTCTGGTTTCATATACAATCTGTACTATTTTCATCAAACTGATTAACATAGCCTTCATGGTATTTTCTTAGTTATTGTAAGAAGACATTTGTATTCTGCATTTAGTAAGTTTCACCTGTATGTACCCTTCTAAGATGCACCATAGGTATCCTTAAAAAAGACGGAGACTTTACCTCTTTCATGTTTACATGGATGGAGCTGGAACATGCTCTTCTTAGCCAAGTATCTCAAGGACGGAAGAAAAAGTATCCAATGTACTCATCCCTACTATGAAACTAATTTATAGCTTTCATATGAAGGCTATAACCCAACTATAG
>CAUYRH010103606.1:0-58287 GCA_963574655.1 Perodicticus potto | reverse complement strand
CTAGGGAGGGGTTAAACTCTGGTAGTTCCCTGTGGAGTAAAATGCCACTGGCATCAATCTCCTCTAAAGAATCAGGTGGGAGAGAAGAATTTTCCTCTTATCACCACTATGAGGGTCTTTCTCTGCCAGGAGGGATATAAGCCCTCCTTCACACATTTCAGGGCAAACCCTCTGGCCCATACTTCAGAGCTTTTCCCTTGATCTCTGTCCCAGCTAAATGCAAATCTCCACAATGGGTATCTGCTTTGTCTGTTCACTGGGCAGGAAACAGTCTCCTTAATGTATTTTTCCAGGCCTTGCCATATCCTTTTCCATGGCTATTATTCCTCAGAGTGTTCACAGACCCAGCTGGGGTGTTTGTGAGCTGTCTCCCCAATAGGCCAGAGTTCTAGGAAAAGCAGGAAACGTGCTCAGATAAGAGATTTAGCAGCAGCTGGTGTAAAGGCTAACTAGCTGACTTTTCTTGGTTCTGGCTCACTCAGCTTCTTTTTCCCTTTTGCTGAGGGTGTCTTCCCTACAAGAATGGGGTCTTCGGTCCCCATTCTGCCTGCACCTTAGCATGGGGTGATTTGCTCCTGTGATAAAATGAAGTTCTGAGAAGGATCCCTGGGCTCACTTCCTTGTTCCCTGATCACAGCTCTCTGGACCATTAGCACAGCACTTTACATAGTGGCTTCTGCTGCAAACAGCTTCTGGGGTCATGGGGACAAAGTAGCCATCTTTTGGTAAAATGTTTTCTCTCACTTCCTCTGTACTTGATATATAGGTAGTCCTATCCCTCCCTCTGTATTAGGAAAGATTTGTGCAAACAGCTCTTTAAAAAAGCTTTCTTATAGATTCATTTTCCAAAATGTTTTACAGATGTTCTTTGACTTATAATGGGTTTACATTCAGACAAATCCATCATGAGCTGAAAATATCGTTAGGATGAAAATGCGTCTAACCCATCGAACAGCATAGTTTAGCCTACGATGTGTTACCTTAAACACACTCAGCACACATACGTTAGCCTACAGTTGGGCAAAGGTATCTAACACAAGCATTTTTATAATGAAGTGTTGAATATCTCGTGTAATTTATTGTATACCATACTGAAAATGGAAAACAGAATGGTTATACGGGTACTCAGAGTACAGTTTCTGCTGAAAGTGCATCACTTTTGCAGCAGTGTAGTTGAAAAATCCTAACTTAAACCATCCTGGGTCAGGGACCATCTGCAGTGACAAATATCAACACGCACACATCTAAGTTTGCAGTCGTCCTGATGTCTCAGTACTTCTGCCAGGTCGTGCTGCCTCATTCACATCTTTCACAGCTGTGTTTCTTCCTCTGACAGATTCCCTTTTGTCTCTTTTCTCTAACAATAATACAAGTTGTGTATCCCTAATGCAAAAGTCTAAAATCTGAAATGCTCCAAAATTCAAAACTTCTTGACCACCTAATGACTCTGTATGTGAAAAATTTCACACAAAAATACTTAACACAAACTTTGTTTCAGACACAAAATTATTATTATTATTATTTTTTTTTCCTGAGGCAGAGTGTCACTATGTCACCCTTGGTAGAGTGCCGGGGCGTTACGGCTCACAGCAACCTCAAACTCTTGGGCTTAAGCAATTCTCTTGTCTCAGCCTCCCAAGTGGCTGGGACTACAGATGCCAGCTATTGTGCCTAAATCGTAGAGTCCCTTCCCCAAATCACCCATTAGCCGATTCCGATGCAAAAGCAAGAGGCAAAAAATAAAAATTATTGGTTAACCAAGGCTTTCCGCTCCTGACAAGGCAGGATAGCAAAAAAGCCTCGCCCACCGAGGGAAGAGCAGTTTTAAGGGTACAGAAAGGAACAAAGGGAGGGGGTGTCAGGCGCTAAATGCTGGGGAGAGTGATAAGGGGCATAAGGGCCTGGGGAAATATTTATTATCAAGATGGCCTGGGGAAATAGCTACTATCAAGATGGCCTGGGGAAATATTTACTATTAAGATGGCCTAGTGTTAAACACCCTTATCACCCTTATCGCTTGGGGCGGACATACTGGAGCCTGGAGCCGCAGGTCGGGGAGGAAGCAGGCTGCCTATCACCTTGGTATTCAGGTATAAATTAGCTCTTTTGGTCTGCAGCTGTAAATTAACCTTTGATGTGTAGATGCAAATCGAAGGCTGTGGGGCAAGGTGGAATTAGTTTTAACGAAATGGAATCAGCTTGGTTCTTTCACTGCCACAAGGCTTGGCTATATTTTTGTTGTGGCAGTTATTGTTATTTAGCTGGCCTGGGACCAGTTAGAACCCACCAGCCTCGGTATACGTGGCTGGTGCCGTAACCACTGCACTACGGGCACCAAACCCAGGCACAAAATTATTAAAAACATTTTAGATAATTATTTTCAAGTTATGTGTGTAAAGTGTATACACAACATAAAGTTTGTGCTTAAACTTGAATCCTATCCCCAAGATTATGTCATTATGTATATGCAAGTATCCCAAGTTTGGAAAATTTTCAAAGTTCATAATATTTCTAGTCCTAAGCATTTTGGATAACCTGCATCATCTCCTTGATTCTGTATAATAACACTTTTAAATAAGGATAATTGTAGTACCTACCAATTAGAAAATTTAAGAGTGTTTAAAGAAAGATTTCATTTAAGGAGCCTACCAGGGTCCCATTGCTACAGACTGAATTGTGTACCCCAAAGTACAAATATACTAAATCTCTAACCCCTACTGTAATTGTATTTGGAAATGAAAACTTTAAGAGGTAGTTAGGGTTTATATGACATTATAAGGGGCCAGAAAAGAGAGCCTCCATCAAGAATGAGCTGGCCTCAAACTTGATCTTGGACTTCTCAACCTCTAGATCTATTAGAAATAAATTTCTTTTGTCCAAGCCACCCAGCCCTTGGTATTTTGTTATGGGCAGCCCAAGCACATTAACATACTCTGTAATATATTAGTTGTTCCATAGTGTTATTAGAATTAGCATCATTAATCTTATACCTAGAAATGTGTTTGAAAAGCAAATCACATGAAACTATTAGCACTCCCAGAAGATTCTTTTAGTATTTCTAGATTGTGTGGCTATGTACATGCTTTTTGGTTTTTTGTCTCAATTTCCAGAGACAAATGCATCATTTTTCTTTGCTCCATATGTTGGGCAGTGCTAATGGACCAAAACCATTAACCAAGGATGTACATGTTAAGACTTAATAGACGCATTTCTCAAAACGAAGTTTGATTTCTCACATATTGATAGTTCAGTTACCACTCTTCTGCATTCTGGTTTATATACTGTATGTATTTATGGAACAGAACACACTGAAGTAAAATCAATCAATGTAGAAAATTCCCCTCATTTGTGAGCTCCTTGAGGCATCATTCATCATCAACGGTTTTATCCCAAGCAAGTAACATCAAGCCTATTATATGAAAGATGTCTCTCATAGTCCTCCTGGACTCTCATAACAAATTATCACAGTCCGGGTGGATTGAACAACAGAAATTTTCTCCTCCCAGTTATGGAGGCTGGATGTGTCAAGATCAAGGTCCTAGCAGTGCTGGGTTTCTATGAGGGCCCTGCACCTGGCTTGTTCTTGCTGTGTCATCACATGACAGAACGAGGGCGCTCAACTCTCTCCTCTTTTTATAAGTATGCTATTCTATCATGGGGTATCCACCTTCATAAATTCGTCTAAACCTAATTATAACCCAATGCCAAACCTCCTAGTATCATTACATCGGAGGTTAGAATTGCAGCAGATAGATTGCGGGTGGAGGGGTACAAATATTCAGACCAAATGATGTTTATGACAATAATCTTTGTTTTCTATTTTGGCATTTCCTGAAGTATGTTAGAAAAAGAAATTCTGCATAAAAATTCTTTAGAACATACAATATATATTTCATTTTTTTTATTTCCCACTAAAATACATGGCACATAAAGGCAAAAATGTTATGCTGTTTGCTGCTTTTCCTCCAACATACGGAACAAAACATGTGACAGGACAAGATAGCTAGATAGATCGATAGGTAGGTAGGTAGGTATGTAGGTAGATAGATACATAGATACATACATACATTTACATACATACATACATATACATACATTTCCCCACAAATGATTTAATGGGGAACAATGAAACATTTCTATACCTAACATCTATTAAAGGTCAAGAGCCCTAATCTTCAGTAGATCACATTTTGGTAATTGTACAAATTCACTGATATTCTAACACTTGAAGGGGCTGATTGTGTGAAACACATTTTATTAAAACAGTGTTTCAGTGGCTTTCATGTAACAACCATAAACAAAGTTCCTTGTCTCCTTTATCCAAGGTCTAATTGGAAGTATAGTCTCATTTCAAAGGAGACTAGTTCCAAAGACACCTGCTCATGTTCTTGTGCATTAGTTCATTCATTCATTCAACAAATAGCCCTGAGGGTATAACACAGAGGGAATGAATTAGGGACTATCACTGTCATCAGAGAACTCATGTTTTTAACTTATATTTTGCCAGTTATTCTCACCAATACAAAAAAGATCACAGAACCTTTCTTACAGATTTTGTTAAGGTTTGATAACAGTGAGGGTTTGAAATGACAAATTACTGAACATGTGTATGCTTTTCATTTCTGTGGTAAGTTCCCATAAGCCTTTTTTGTTGTTGTTGTTCTTGTTGGGAATTCATCAAGGGTGCAAGAAACCAGGTTACACTGATTGCATTTTTAAGGTAAAATTGTATCTTGCAATTGTGTCTTGCCCCTCTTACAATTGTGTCTTTCCCCCAAAAGGCGTGTTACACACCAAGACCCCACCCTCTTTTCCCTCTCTCTGCTCTTTCTTGGCCCCATCAGCCTTTTTTAGGGTAAGCACTCAGAAACATTTATCATAAAGATGAAGATGAGGACGAATTATCTTTTCACAACTCTCTGTTGAGTTATTTTGGTTTTAAAAATTGAAGCACTTCAAACTAATTTAACCAAGGAAAGCAAACACATTTATTGAAATATTGCTATTGTTTCCCAACATCAAAGAAAGCAGATAAAAAATCAGATACAAAAATCTAGCCAGCCTGATGTCTTGGCATCTCCTCTATTCACTGTCAATTTTTCTCTCCCTTCTGCCCCTTTCTCTGATTCTTTAAGTGCAAGGAATTCTGAACTCCCATTTTAACATCTTCTCCATTCAATAGAAGGACAATTCCTGAGATTAGTTTATCGGTGATTTTGTTCAAAATTCATAGAAAACTGAATTACTCTGAGGTTTAAAGAAATGCTACTCAGAGAGAGATTCAAAACTTTATGCAATGGACGCACCTTATGGAGCATCTGAAGATCAGTTAATTCCCTCAGCAGCTGGACTGGAGTTGCATAGAATGTAGTGAAGACCATGTGGCCTTGGTCTAAGTCTAGCTCAGGTTGCAGACATATGTATCTGGAACTTCTACTAAGCTCATGGTTTAAACAGTTATACTTGTCCAGTTTTTGATGTCCTATACTCAGGATCATTAGTGTAATCCTTTGTCAACAACTATCAGAAAAGGTTATTATTATTATTATTTTTTTGTATGGAAGGGGCTGTTTTTGTAGGCCTTTGGGATTGTTTTTAGTTGAGATCTAAGGGAGAAAAGAGTAGAAACAAAAAAGCAGAGGACATGGAAAGAGATGAGAGAAAAACAGTAAGTCAAAGGTCAAAGCAAGGTAATGTAGAGTCTGAGTTGGTAGTGAGACCAACATTGGCTCAGGCGTGCACCCTAGATGGAATCAACTTGATTTGTAACGGTGAGTCATAGAGTGGAAACAGTGTTGCTAGAGTCATCCTATGGGTGGGGCAGAGTTATTTTTCATAGGAATAGAAATAGGCTATTACAGTAGGGGGTCTAATGCAGAAGTTAAATGATGTAGTTACAATATCTCCAATTGTTAAGGAAAACGCTGACTCCTTTGTCTAGTACAATGACATCTCAGTCATTAGAATTAGCTGCAAGTGCAAAGATTCACTCTGATAAAGAGTAAAAATTATTAATGTGGAACTGGCTAAATGCAAGTGGGTGCTGTGTAAGGTAGCATTTTACCGAATAAAGTCTTAAATAGGAAACTTTGCACAAGCTTACACAGACCTCACTGAAATCCCTTAATTAAGATTGGTTAAGTATCACAAAAACAATTTATTTACTTTTTACCATTCTAATAATTAGCTTATCCTTTTTATTAAACTGACTACCTGGAAGAATCACTTGGTAAAATCTGAAGAAACTCTTGTGACATCCTCCATTTTCTAATATATTCAGTGATCCCAAAATATCAGTGAATAGCAATTTCAAAACAAAGACATTTATAATCTATCCGTTCAGTCTATTTATTACTAGTGGCCACTTCTTAATAGCTACATCACCCCTATATAATTCTAAGGAGAATATGATATAACTATGATAGTGTTGTACATAACGAGATAATAACAGATTTCTACCAAGTAGGGAGATACCTGCAAATTTCTTAGGCCACTTGCCTTTTAAATAATAATTTAAAAAATAATTACTAATTATAGGCATGCAATGTTCGTAATAGAATATAAAGTGTCCTTTTAAACTATGTTTACCTTCTTTCCTTTTTATTTTTCTTTCTGTGAACATTTAATATAATATTATAAGTTAGATGAATATATACTCATTATTTGCTTTGGAGATCTCTGGTATAACTCTTGGTTACAGTATTGCACTGTAAAAGAAAAGAGTGAATTGAAAAGAAGAATATATGCAAAATTACGCCAGGACTTTCTAAAGCCATGGACGGTATATCAAGATTATGCATTTGAATAGCTGGAAGTCATTTGTAGTCTTAATATGCCCAGATGATATAATAAGGACATGATGAACCCGAGCCTCAAACCATGTCTGGCCAAGAAATAATGGTGACATTTGTCTAAACGCTGTATATTTTCCACATACTTTGACAGATGTTATTAATGAAAATGACTTTGGAGAATCAGTGTTCAGTTTCAGAGATAAAAACCTAAATTTTCATTTGTCCTGTTGAATCAAATTTCCCTCATGCTACGTTAGCACCAATTTTAAAAGGAATTGGTGCAATATGTATATCTCTGTTTTGTAATAAGTTATTGTATTCTGAAATTTAAAAGTATCACTTTCAATGAAAAAATAGGTAAATCTACAAATGTGTACTAACCACTCCCTAAAGAAACATGTTTTCAGTAGTAAAGACACAGTGTGTCAAAAACTTCCTCTTCTCTCTTTGCAATGATTTAGAATGTGAAGTTAGATGTTTTCTCCCAATTAAACACAATCAACTGTGAGAAAATTAAACAGATTGATTCATAATTATGGTTGAGTAAATGCTCCTCCTGCTTTATCTCCTGCTGTAAGTCTCTGAGAATTTTCCATTATTTTACTGCCTTAGATTTACTGGGAAGGCTATCACGATATTACTTAGTAAACTTTTATTTATAGAATTTGTACATTGGCTGCATCAACTTAATCTTATGTGTACATATTTATCATTTTAAATATTCTACATAAATGTATTTTAAAGTGCATGTCTCTTGAACATATTATATTTTCTCTGTTGAAATTCTATGTTATGAAATAAGTACATGCTTTTGGAGCTACAAAATGAGTGTGTAAGTAATGTAATAAAGAGCAATTATAAGGTAATAACTAGGTTTTCAGGGGAAGTGTTCGCAGATATGCCAGATATTGAGGAGCAGATGAATGATGTTATATATGATCTAAACGTTTTTCACATCGTGAATGCTTTTCTACCTGTGTTCCTGTTTACATAACAGGATGATTCTGTTCCGTTTAACATCCATTGGTCCGTACCTGGCATGAACGTAGTCTGCCCTCCCTAAATGACCCGTCATTTTTAACCTGTAGCATAAAGAGGTTATGTCTATCTACCTTCTATTCATATTACACAGAAGTATACATGCTCAACTAGGTGTACAAAGTCTTTGGACATATCTGAGCTATGCGTGTGTGAGTATACATTTATATGTGTGTGTGTGTGCACACATGGGTAGTATATATTTATATATTTGTGGTAGTGTATATTTTCCTGAAGATCCACATATACAAGTAACCATGCACTCAATGAACTTTCATTCTAATCACTGTAGTTTCACGGGATATCCAAAGCAGTGACGCGACCAGACCTATTTCCTTATTTTATTTGCTCATTTTCATAAGCTGCTTCCTTTCTTAAGACACAGAATTTCTTCTCTTTTCCTACTTCATTACTCTTTCCACAAGACAACACTGAAAAGAGAGGAATATTAAGATAAAAGACACTTAAAGAAAATAAGATTTACAGGAAGCATCTGAAATATAGGAAAACTATTTTATTACAATCAAAATAAATCACATAACTTTAGGGCTTGTTTCATTGGCTCTTATAAATCATGATTTTTTAACACTTTATTTTAAGAATAATTAGGAAGAGACTGACTATTGAGACTGGTCTCAATAGTGAGTCCCTATCTCTATTAAAAAATATAAATTAGGGCACCGCCTATGGCTCAAAGGAGTAGGTTGCCGGCCCCATATACCGCAGGTGGTGTGTTCAAACCTGGCCTTGGCCAAAAACTCCAAAATATATATATGTAACAATTAAAAAATTAAAATGTAAAAATTAAAAAATTAGCCATGCATGGTGACATTCATTGGCAGTCCTAGCTTCTAGAGAAGTGGAAGTAGGAAGATCACTTGAGACCAGGAATTTGAGTTGCTGCAAGTTATAATGAAGCCACTATACTTCTAGACTAGCTAGGAATAAGCTGACATAATATTAGAGACTCTTAATGCTATTTTTTTAGTACTTCGTAAATCATGACCATTGCACAGATGTTCATGGGAATTTATCCAAGATCATTGCTTCCTTGTGTGCTTATTTATTTATTTATTTATTTATTTATAGTTTTTACATTTATGGAGATGTGTGCTTGATTGTCTGGACTTAATATGAATTCTTATAGTAAGCATTAAGAACTTTACATGGATGGAGCTGGAACATATTCTTCTTAGCACATTGTGCCCCATGATTGCACCAAAGTACACAATTATGATTTAATAAAAATTAAAAAAAAAAAAAGAACTTTCACTCTATGCTTTGACTTGCCCATGTAATTTGGTGGAATTCCATCACCCTTGTAGCTTGGTATAAATCATAATATAATTTCCATGGGCATTTATCTTTATTAAGTAATGAACACTGGACATTTGCATTCAGAGGTGGAATTTGCAATTTCCATTAGGAACAAGTTTCACTTTGTAATTACTTTTAAAATAAAACCAAGTTCTAACTAAATTTTCACATACATATTAGTCCATTTTAGTTTCAAAATAAGTTATATAAAAGAAGGGCAGATATTGTTATTTTTGTTTAAAAAGAGGAAACACAGTTTGAGCAAAATAAAATTACTTGTCTGATGTCACATATGCAGTAAGTCATGGAGGCTAAACTGAAATCAACATTTTCAGGCTCCAAATTTTCTATTTTTGAATGTCGTGTAACCCAACTAAGTAAACACATTAAAGGGAAAGGAATGTCTTTCAAACTTTTATACTACTAAAGTCCATTACAATTCTCTATAGAATAACACAAGGACATTTTAGCAGTTGTGTAAATCATCAGGATAAAAGCTTTCTGCCTATAACTTGCTACCAACTGAAAGACAAATCTGATCTCCTTAAAAATAGGAGAAATATAATCTGTGACTTTCAATAGCAATGATATACTCTTTCATTAAAGAACTCAACCGGAATTAAAAATAAAGTAATTCATCATTTTTCTCTTTCTTATCACAAGTAACTTTTCCTGAATCTCACTATGTAAAGCAGATTTCTAAAAGTCTAAAAATATTTGACAACATTATATTAGAGTTAAATGTTAATAACTTTTCTTTCTTTTTTGTTTTGATGTTTAAAAATACATTACAAATTGGAAAAGGGAACCTGCGTGTTGTTGTGCATTGCAGATTCAAGGTGGCATTTGCTAGTTAGTAAAAATTAGACGTGTTATGATATCTCTAGATGTTTAGGCTGATTTTTAATAATTAAAATAGCTTAGCAAAAACAGTCTGTATGACAATTATATAAACATTGCAAATTTCAAATGCAACTATTATTTAAATCATTAATCTCCACTTCAATAATAGACAGTTGCCAGTCTATCAGGCAGGGTTACAGGCGCTAATAGCACTTTAAAATGAGTAAAACATATTGGAAAAATAGCTTTATGTTACAAACCCTAGTTTCTTCATTTGGTAAATAAATGTATGTCAAACATGCGTGAGCGGGCAGGTTGTATGTGTGCTTTGATAGTTATGTGAAAGAATCAGATATCAAATGTTCATAGAATATTAATCTCTTTTTTTCCTTATTAATTTTATATTCTGTTTTAGGAAAGCTTTAATATAATATAAAAATGTAGTTCAATAGAATAAAATCAAATTACTTGGATGAGGACATTACAATGGTAAAAAAATAAAGTAAGAAAAATTCTGTGAGATCATTATTAACACAAAGTCAATGCCAACAAAAAAAAAACAAAAAACAAACAAAAAAAACCCACCTGGTTTCTAGCAGCAGGCTCCACATGTGGCTGTAAGCTTTCTATCTACCTGCAAATGGAAAATAGTGACACAGTTACAGGATTCAGATCTTCCAGAAGTTAAACGCATGCAAACACATGCACATAATTGTTTTACTTAGCAAAAAGTAAAATAATTCCTTTCAGACTGAGGATAAAAATATATCTCCTGCTAGTCCTGCTGAAGATATCCAGTATTGAAAATAATGGCCATCAACAATATCCTTTCAGCAAATAATCTTAGAAATTTTAGAATTTTATTTTGCAACGTCCATCATTTAGGTCTCCGAAAAAAAACATTTCGGAAAAGCATTTTTATAAGACCTCAACTTGATGTGGTTGAATATTATTTAATACTTTCGCTGGTCTGGCTTAATCTCAGGGAGAATTTCCAGCACCCAGAGAAAATGACTGGCCCACTGTCCTTCCAGCTTGACTTCAGAAATGCTGCCTGTCTTCACTGACTTCTCCATCTGTAGTGAGTGGAGTATGTTTGTGGTTATGTGTCCCTTGAAATGAAACTAAAGTTCAGCAATACTTTATTGCATCTCAGCTGCAAATCACAAACTCCAAAGCCAGCTAGAGGACAGGTGTGAATCAAAGGCTTCTGAAACTTGGCTCGGAGGGAAGCTTCAAGGAGACCTGGAGGGCAAACATCCTTTCAGACACTGTTTGGGCATGAATAGATAGAGAGGAGGACCCAACATTTCAAAGCAGAGAGTCACAAAATGGAAAGCCTTTGGAGAGATGGATAGGGGTTTGGTATGGGCACATATACATAAAAGCAAGCATACAATTTTAGAAAGCATATTAGGACAGATTTACAGTTAAATAATTGAGATTATTGAGAATATTGCTGACCCACGACAAGGGAAATTTCATTATTGGGCACAATCAAAAGGAATGAATTTCTAATAAACTGGAGCCAGACAATTTGTGTCCTTATCCATGAATGGATAAACCGGAGGGTGAGAGTAATAATGTGTTCACTGTGCATTTTTGCACATTTTCTTCAGAAAAATATCAAGGAGAATTAAAAGGGCAAGAGGTTAGCTAAGTAGAATTGGTTCTGGGAACCAAAGCAATACAGTTCCATGAAGCAAAGAGCTTTTGTGATTTGGATGAAACAAGGAACTCACCCAGAATAAAGCCTTGCTAAGTAAGTCAACCTTGGTTAAATCTGAGACCCATGTAATATAGGTGGAGGATTAATGCATACAGGATTAATGGCCATGAATATCTAGTCCAGCCTTCTCGTAGTCAGAGGAAAAGGGAGAAAAAATATTTTAATATCTTAATATTTATGTGAAAACCAGCATGGAAAAAAGAGAAGGAAAAGTGAACTCATTGCAAACCATGAATTAATTTCATTAGCTTAAGATACAGTCCTAGTACACATCAACAAAATTCTGGAAACTAGAAGATGTTGACTAACACACCCTCTAATGTGATGGCAAAGTCTTAGTGTAACAAATGTCAGAAGGTGTGTTCAAGATAAAAAAAGAACTCGGTATAGAAATAGCTGTTCAATAGTTTTAAATGGATAAAAAAACACAGTGTTGAATTTCATTTCTGGGAAGATGGTAAACTATAGCCTCTTTCTAGAATACCTACCTTAAAAAAATATATATATTTTTTATTATTCATTTGTTTTTTAACTGCTCCGCTGCTGGGTTGATGTGAATGTGAGGTCAATTACCTTTGAGGGCAGAATCAAGAAATAATGTTGCTCTGGAGAAGGCTGCTGGTCCTATAGCAATGTCTGGGGCTTGTCAGTTCTAATCACGATATAACTAAATGTGCAAGAGATGTTGGCAGTTGCCTGTGAAAGATCAATGGAAAAGTGTCAAAGACTGAGAGCGTCCTTAGTTTGAGAAGCAGGTCTGATACGTACGAAGACCCACATGTTATAATGTGCAAGAGATTGGGGCTTGCCTGTGAAAGATCAATGGAAAAGTGTCAAAGACAGAGAGCGTCCTTAGTTTGAGAAGCAGGTCTGATACGTATGAAGACCCACATGTTATACGGCTGTTGTCTCTTGCTTAGTCTGTCTTAGCTCCAACCTGCTTGGAAGATCATGGGGTGGATTCAGAGGACAAGGACAGCGTCTATTGGTCAGCTCAGCCCCTTGCATCAGGTTTGAGTATATTTTGGGAATAAACCACACAATATAGCCAGTTCTCATGGAAATGATGGTCTCAAAAAGTGATAAACAATAAACAGCAGGTAAAATAAAATTATAGGATATGCTAGAAAGTGAACAGTGTTATTTTAAAAATAAGTAGATGAAGGAAAGATCAGAAGTGTTAAAGGTGAAAGCAGGTTGCAATTTAAAATGGTTTTGACAGCTGCCCTTAATTTTGTGAGTGGTACACTCCAGCGTACGTTCCAGAGGAACTGAGATGTAGCCATAACTGGACATTAGGTTAACAAACCAGTGGGAAGTGTGAATCTGGACCAGAAAGCGTAGAAACTGGACGAGTATCGCAAAGATTGAGCCTTCGCTGAGTGGAATAGCAGCCGTTCCTATTGCTGACAGTGAACACTACTCTGATTTCTGTAGTCCTCTTCAGTTTGTGGATTATAAGCACGGAGAGTTGATTTCCTAACTAGTTCAACAGTTAGTACAAAAAAAGATAGTACTGGGAAAGAATTGCGTTTTGACAGGTGCTTTGTGAAAATGCAAGACCATATGTTTTCAGCTTGAAAATGAACACAGACAAGAGAAGAATGCAGGTAGCTGCATGGAAAGAAAGGAGAGAAAAATGGACTGGAGGTTTGATGAGGATTTTTGTATTCTCATTCACTGACAAAAAGTTAAATACATTGTGTCTAGGCCCAGAATTTGAAGTTTCTTAAGGAATAGCCCCTCCTGTTCTCTTTAGTTAAATTACTCCCATTCGTAAAACTAAAATATTACTTCAGCATGCTGAAACAAAGACCAAAAAATAAATAAATAAATAAAAGATAATTTTGAACCCAAAATGTCTTAACACTTCTAACAGAGAGTGAAGTGTTAAATTCAAAAAGAAACTTATGAAAATTATATTCCTGGAATTTGACCTAAATCTAATTCTTTTTTGGTCCACTATCCATTTACTCGCTCATTCATTGATAAAACAAACATTTACCAACTATGCAACTAAAATTCGGAAGAGTTTTTAGGGAAATATTCCCTATAAGAAGCTCATAATCCAGTGAACTTCTGCTCCACTGATTTTCCATGATTAGTATTTTTCCTTGTACAAGTACATATAAATTACCCACTTTGTGAGCCCTGCAAATGCAACATTGGGGCTGTCCAATGAAGTCATTTTTTCCCATGGTTTTCAGAAGGGCAACCCATTGCCATTGTAATTGAGCACCTTTCAACCATTCCCATTAACAATGTTCATTCATTCCCGAGCTTTCCTTACATAATAGACCTAAGATTAAATGAAACTGTTAGATTCTAGATTACTGGACCTATAAATATAATATATACGTTGAGTATTTTTTTTTTTTGCAGTTTTTGGCCGGGGCTGGGTTTGAACCCGCCACCTCCAGCATATGGGGCTGGTGCCCTACTCTTTTGAGACACAGACGCCATCCTACATTGAATATAAACAAATATAGTGGTTGGCTTTTAAGATAGTTTCAGTTGTTTCAATAATGAAACAGCAGTGCAAGAAATTAACAGTGGGGAGTGACTGTATTAATCCATTCCAATTAAATGAGCCTAGGATTCTCAGCCCAATTCACATGATTCTCATATAAATTCTTAAAGAAAATATGGAGATTCTAGTACTTTATATACATATTAAATATACATGAATTGTATTGAAAATTTCATATATATTATATAAGGCAAGGATTATTTATAAATTTATAGAAGCAAATCTCATTCTGACTGGCAGTAAAATCCCTTAGCACTCATATATTTCCACACAGGTATTATTAAAATGAAAAACATGTGCTTTTTAGGCTCATATACACTAAATCAAAATGCTGTTTTTGTTTAAATATTTTCCTTCAGCTGTATTATATCATTTTTGAAGTATAATTTATAGTGTTCAAAATTGAATATGTTCCAAACTTTTTCTTAGAATACTCAGAAAGAACATACTTATATTTGTATCCATTTTGAGTTAGTCTTCGGAGAATCATATTTTGAGCATGAAAGCTGAGCATGGGAAAATGTACATTATATTGATTTTTTTTTTTTTTTACAGATTCCGTGCATGCTGAGTTTTGTCTCAATAGGCTAAGCAAATAATTTATTTCATTGTGTGTCTCTAAGCTAATGGCAATACCTGATATGTTATGGCCAAATTTTATTTTATAGTCCACATTAAAAGAATCACCACATGTCCCCCCAAAATTCTCATATTTTTATTTTATAACAATAAATATTACTTAACCACATTACTTACAGTTGCTCAAAGAGATCATTTAAAGACAATTTCTAAGTAGTTTAATTGAATTTTAATTACATTGTAGAGAGGATATGTAGAAGAAATCCAATGAAGGCATGATTACCATTTAAGAATACATTTTCTTATCATATATTTTGTGAGAAAATATAGTTAAACATTGAAAATGGCATAAATGAAACACCAGCATGATGGTAGTTTTATGCAAATTAGTATATAGTAGAATTCTCTGATTCATTGCAAAGGCAGTAATTCTGTATTGTCAATCAGATCATTTCACTTTCAATGTTCCTGTCTTTAAAAGTGCTTTACAAAATGGTTGTTTTGTTATTTGTGAATTCATCATTTTTCATTGCATAATGTATTTATTTGACATTTAGAAAAAAATGCAAAATTACTCAATCAATGATATTTGGTTAATTTTTGTCATATATTTACGATTGAGTGTGTTACAGCAAATTAAATGAGTTTAACATTATTCTACATATAATTTACATAGATATGATTCTTACTATAAAGTCATAAATAATTTTTACAAGCATAAATACTGCTGCATACAAAAATTACTAATTAGGTAAGTCAGAATTGGATTTAGCTGCATGACACAGAAATTTGACCATAATCGCTTTAGGAAAGAGCGATTCATTGTTCTCATGGAGAAAGAAGTCCAGCTATAGGCATCCGGAGTCTGGAATAGCAACTGCATGATAATATTAAAAAGGGGCCTTTTAGTTTTCTAACTCATGGTCTTAAACATGTGGCTTTCTTCACTGTGCTCATAAGCCAGCTTTTGCATCTCTGGTTATTATTTCAGAAAGAACCAGAAAAAGAGGAAGGGAAAAAAATGAGAAAGTTGAAATAAAAGCAGGAAAAAAAGTACATATAAAAGAAGTCTATTCATTAAAAATAAAGTTTTCTTAAAAAGCATCGAAAGATTTCTATTTTCACCTCATTAGGCAAAATAGAGTCACATGTTTACTTTTGGGGGCAGGATTTTAATTAGGTATAGTGCTACCCAGAACACAGCTGTTAACAATACATGGTATTAACATGGCGGGATTCTATTAATGAGAGGAGAAAGAGAAACGGCTATTGGGCAGGCCACTAGCAGAGATGGTCATGTTCAGTATCAGCTGTGCAATCTGATCCCCAAAGGCTAAGAGACTGTTAAAAAGATTACTTAAAAGAGAGGTTCACTAACTTCACTGAAGTCAAAGATGGCACATGTTAGTATCTTTCATAATTTAATGTTCTGGAATAATCATTCACTGACAGCTGCAACAATTAACAGCAAAACTTTCAGAATGTGTGATCACTTACATCTGTGCTTACTCCCTATAGTTCAGCTATGTAGGATTGAGAACGTTATTTGACATCTCTTGACATATATTTTCTAATTTATAAAATTTGAGAAATTTCAGAGTGATAACATTACTTTGCCTACAGCAAATAGCCGATAATTTCTGATGACTCTCATTGTTCTCAAAATTAATGTAAATCAGTAATATTTACAATGACTAAATTAGTCTGAAAAGGAAAACCGAGTATTGATGAAATTTTCTCGATTACTTCCTTTTTCTAATAATGTAAAGTAAGCAGCAAATGAAAGTTAAAACGTCTGTCAGTGTTAAGAGCTATGGTAGTCTTCGTTTTAAACTGAATAGATATTTAATAAAGTGTAAATACCTTCTCATAATTGGAGAATATTATATAAGGAATTGCTCACTGACTGTTTTTATGACCTCACTAATAACAGCAAATGAACAGACTGGCTCCAACAGCAATGGGGAAGACAAAATAGACAGAAGTGATTGCAAGGAAATAATAGGGAAAACTTACAATTTGTACTGTACTGAACCCTTAACCTTTATTATCTTATTTAATCCTCACAACTGCCACAAGTATTCCCATTTCAACCCATTAGAAATGTAACTATTTTGTCCAAGGTCACAGGGCTAAACCCAGTTTGTTTCTAAAATTTGTGCTTTTAAATGATATTCTGCATTATATTTAGCAAGCGATACCAAATAAATTTTAATGAATATACCTTAAACCACTGCTGAGTTTACTTCTCTGAGAAAAAACTTGATAGATTGACCTATCTACATTTATGACCGGAAAATTCCATAGCAGGTGAGCAGCTGTAGACTAGACTTGGAGTTCCAAAGAGATGCCTTGAACTGATATTGTTCACTAATACTAAGATTTATCACAGACATTATAGAAGACATTTAATGGCTACAGTGCTCTTAGAAACATGTTCTGGGAATATATGTTTCAGGCTGCTGCGGCTCTTCTCAGATCAAATCATATTTCTTATGACATAGTGTAGTGTTAACTGATGGAGCATCAAAACTAAAGAGACAGTTCAATGGGTTTGGATTCAGACGTGGAAAAAAAAAAGTCAATTTTTATTTGCTGTAAGATCCATGCTTTGAATCTGATAATACTAGATGCAAGGGGAGTATTAGGAAAGATGGCCTAATGTTTGCCTTTTAAATGCTGATGCTTCATTTTTAAGAGCAGGGTAAAAGTACGTAACAAAAAGCATCCAGAGATTCCTGAACAATAATTTTTCCATAAAAATAGTATGTCTACATTTTGATACCTGAAGAACTGAAGAGTCTCAGCTAAGAAAGTGAAGTAAAAAAGATAGTTTTTGTGTGTTTTTTGTGTGTGTGAGAAGAGGGAGGGAGAGAAAAGTCAAGATGGAGGGATGGAAGGAGGAAATAATGGCTACAGTTGCTTTGACAAATCTGAAATTTAAACACTGTAAATGGAACTCCATTAAGGCACATCTAAGACTAAATATGTACCTTTTTGGTAAGTATTTAACTTTCTACTTGTGATATTTCAAAACAGTTAAACATGCATAAAGTATAGTGAATATAAGATTATTTCTTCCTTATCTATGGCTTGTTTTGGAGGAAGAAATCTTTCTATTTTCCATGAGAAGGAAAAGGACAAGGAAAATGTGCTGAAATCAAGGATGAAAGAGATTATTGGGTGGTTTATTAATTCAACTGACACTATGATTAGATTATCCTCATATGTTTAAGTTTGTTTATATGTAAAAAAATGTTAACCACTATTCCTTTTGAAATGATAACCATGAAAATATTTTATAAAGATCTAACATCAACTAAACTTTAGCACAGCTAATTATAAGAACATAGGATGATTTTCCTGATATTTTAAAAACATAGTTAAACAATTTTAGTATAAAGCTCGATATTATAATTATTAATGATACAAAAGTCTTAGGTCAAATTTTAAGCAGGAAACCACTTGTGTCTTCTATGCTACGTAAAATCAATTTGGAATATGAGATACAAGAGAAAATTTATGTTAGTGCTATTATAATAGATAACACTGTCCATGATTTATGGAAGAGGGACTAGAATTATTCTATCACTGGGGTGTAAGTGTATATAATACAAGTGTTCTAATTCAGATAGACTGAGAATAACTCAGGCACTGGAGGGCAGGTATAACATGTTTTTGTTCAGCTCATGGGCTGGTGAGTGACATAAGATATCTGCCCTTATCCAGCTCCTGGAGGCTGGAAAACTTAGCTAGAAAGAAGTTCCACAATTCACAACCCACAGTCTGCACAAACAGAAATTCCTGTACACCTTTATACCCAAAGGGGAAAAGAAGGGGCAAGGTGCCAAGGAGCAGTTACATACACAAGATTTCACTGTACTCAATTATGGCTATAGGAACACATGACTCTTTCCCCTTGTGAGAAAACCTGAACGACTATTTTTCCCATGAGTAAGGAGGCCCAGATAGCTGTGTCCCCTCCCACCCCCAAGGCCATAGTGAGAAGACCCCAGTAACTTTGGCCCTACAAAGTGGATAGATATTTTTTAAATTTTAAAAGCTTAGACTTCCCTCAATTTTAACAGAGAAGTAATGGTCTAACTTTGTTCCCCACTTTCCTTTGTTAACTATTATTTCTGCTCTATATGGCTAAATGTGGTTAATACTACTCTTTTTTGTTTGCCGTGTTATACATAGTACTTATTACAATTAAATGCATAGGACCAGCAAAGTTAACAGGTATATGGTGAGTAAGGATAAAGGACAATTTATACCCCAAGCATTAATGCCTCCTTCACATTTAGGGCTTTGAATTTTGCTGTAACCTCAATCCACCTTACTTAGAGAGTTCAAAGCATGAACAACATTTTTAGATAAACTACTTTCTAGCAAGTTTTCCTGCTAAGAAAATAAATGACTTCATCCCTCAAATCACTTGACATCAGTTAATAACTTCGAAAGTTCCTACCCCAAACTGAAAACAACACTATGAGGTGTAAAGTCTTTGGAGATTTTATCAGAAATCCTAAATAATCAGGTGAACTTCTTAAGATATAATCATCTATTATCTTGCTTATTGTAGATATATTTGGTTTACCTATTTGCCTTTCAAACAGAAATGACTATGAAACATAAACATATTATTTGACATTTTCAGATCCATTAAGTGTAAGAGTGAGACGGTGATGGTAGAGAGTGAAAGTCTTCCTTCTATATCCAAGTGACATCATTCCGGTTATATTTATAGTATCTCTTATATTTATCACATAGTTTTCCATGGAGAAATATCATGTTTTAGGTCTTGCTCTATTATTGTTTACTTCAAACTGTATAATGTATAGTAAACTATTTATGGCTAAGATAAATTCCACTGCAGCTTTAATTTTTCAGGTTTATGACTCTCACTTGTGACATAGAAAATGAAGAGATTTAAAATCCGTTTCAGGCATGTAACTATAATTTCATAAAATTTTATGCCTCACAGTATATAACATGTGATAAAAGATGTGAAGTGCTGAAAATATTCATCATTTCCTGCCTCATCAGGTCCAGAAGTCTCGGGCCTTTTAAATGGGGAGAAATGTTAGAGGTTTGTTTTTTGTTATTGTTGAAAAACTTCTGAAATAGATTACAGTAAAATATGAAATAATAAAAGAGTAAGCCCATTATTTAGGATGAATCAGGACGCCTGGGTTCGGTTCCCAGCTCTGACTCTTCATGCTGCAATCCGTGGGACAAGTATTTTAATGTCCCAAACTTCAGCCTCCTCATCTTCACTGCTGAGGGAGAAAGGACTGTTCATGGCATCTAAGAAGATTACATTTCTCAAGTATTCATATGTTTGTACAAATTACTCAAATGGGAAATATTAGTATAACTATTAATAAACAAATGATCCCATTTCTTTTTATTTACATTTTTCTCTTCACACATTTGCAAGTGTGACAATAAAGCTTGTATGTAATAATTTTACCCATGTTCTTTCTCTTGGTTTGGTCATGGTGCTTGGAATCGGTGTCATCCTTTCTAATTCTGGCAGCCATCTAGTCTCAGCCCCTGGTGGCATTTTTCCTCATATAAATGCTATAATATACTTACATATGAAATCATCATGAAATCCATTTAATGTAATTTATTTTATCTAAAACTATCAGAAAACCGAATTTCTTTGAAATATTTTAAATGTTATAGGAACATAATTTTTGTAATTTATGAAGTACTAAAAAGTTACAATAATGAACTACCCAGCCTAAATACAGAAGGTAATTTTACTTGGTGAAATGGAAAGAACCCTGGGCAGAGAGTTGGGTAACCCAGTTTCTAATCTGATTTCTGTAATTAACTAGCTCTATGATATTGGGGAAATCACTTAGCCTTTCTGATTCGCAATTTTGTCATTTGTGAAATGAAATAATTGAAACAATTTTCTCTAAGGAATGTTCTAGCTCCAATGGCCTCATTTAATGTCATGACAGAGCTATGCAATGAAAACCTTTTGTTGTTTGTTTCCAAGCCTGTGTACTTCTACTTTGTCAATTAAAATTATACTCACAATATTTTTACAATAGCTGGTCCCAAGTACACTTTTTAATGGATTTAATGGCTGCCTATGATCAACATAATTGGGAAATAGCTGGCACGGCCTTTCTGTCTGGTCAGAGAGTGGTGCAATGGTCTACAGTGGCCTGCTCAAAACTCATTGAATATTTGTAGGGAATATCAGTCTACATGTCAAGCATGTAGGCACCTGAAAAAAAAATTAAATGGGAACTTATAAGTATCTGAGCTGACTGCTCTGTCTTATGGATAAGACTAATGAATTTGTAAGTTCATTAGCAGCCAGTCTGTACTCAGCCAATAAACGACATACCAGCTACTCTGAGAAGGATTCAGAATATAAATGAATGGCAACTTGGTTATTACACCTACAAGCACAGGTGAATCACAGAAGCCAATGCACTCAACAATTTGTAAAACAATGAATGAAGCCTTTTTTAAACTAAAATATAGAATTATTCATGTCTTGAGAAGAATAAAAACTTAGAATTAAGGAAAAATTATGTTCAGCATAAAGTATTTCCCTGAAAAAAATGGTGGGGAGAGGTTGACTTGGGCAGCCACTAACTTGTGCTATCATGAAGTCTCAAGCAAGAGACTGAAAGTATTCTGTGAATGATTATGAGTTTTCCAGTGCGTGCCTGTGATTCTCAGTTGGGGAAAGGGAGTGGGAAGAAACCATGAACCATAATGCTGTGCCGTCCAACATACATTCTGCATAATAAGGTGGCTGCTAAGCTTTCATTTTCATAAATTCTATCTTTTAAAAAATCTTTAAAATGGCTGATTTGAAGAAGACTGGTGCGGAGCACAATAACATTAATGAATCTACGCATTTGATTAAATTTTAATTAACTGTCATTGTTTGAATCTCCTAAAAGCAACCTCTACTGCCATGTGTCACTACCAGAGACAACACATTCTCTGTTCCCTTAAACAACTCTTTACAAAATGAAAGCTCTCCCCTCAATATTGAGCCCACCTCATACACGATCAATGGCCCAGGTTTACCTCTTTAAGAAGTTACAATTACAGACATTTTACTTTGCCTAATGGAGTCGTTTCAAATTTATGAAAATGTGAAGTAGTAGAAATAATAGAATCTGCTGTTCTGACTTTGATGTAGAACAACAGATTCTCTACTGACATTGATCTCTGGGGATGGGCTGATGGGCCTTTCCCCATATCTGTGAAACTTGAATATAGTGAGTATTCAATAATTGCTGGTTACATAAAAAATAAAGTGGGGAATTGTGTTTGGGGGATGCTTAGGCAGGATTTTTTGTTCTGTTGTTTGGAGATAATTAGATAGAATGTTTGTTCTTCAGACTAACAAATCAAATTCTCAGTCGATTTATATGTGGGAAATTCAAGACTACATTCTGAAACTCACATGGTGTCATCAGAACCACTTCTCTGTGTACCGTGTTTCTCTCATTTCAGTTTCCCTCTGGGTATAGAATCCATTTTCTCTGATTTCACAGACACCTGCATTATGTTGTCCAGGGTACTTAACGATGTGGGCATTCGCATCAGTTAGATCTAACACTCCTGCTCGTCCTCTGGCAGAAGGGACAAAATACAATAATTAGCGATGTCACTAGATTCACAGGATGAACTGGAACTAGGACACTGAAACAAAAGGGCAGAGGTCTCCACCAGAAATAGTGGAGAAAGGATTCTGGCAGAGAAAATGAAGCAAGCAAACAAATTTGTCGAAAATTTGCCTGCACATATGCAGGGAAATCAAAATTTTCTCTTCAATCTAAGACATGACTTATCTTTTTAGAAAATAAAATAATGTTAATATCAGATTTCTGCATTTACCCATACATACTACTCTTCAGTTGCTTCATTACAAAGTCCCACCAACTTAGCAGCTAAAAGCAATTCCCATTTATTAACTCACAATTTGCAAGTGAAAGTTCAACACAGCAACCCGGAGTTGTTTGCTCAGACTCTCAGAGACTAAAACCAAGATGTTACCAGGGTTGTGGTTTTCTCCAGAGTCTCCTAAGAAAGAAGCAGCTTCCATGATCATTCAGATTGTTGACAGAGCCATTTCCTTGCTTTTTTAGAAGCTCCTTTTTCTTTTTACTGCAAGATGTGATCTGGGGTATGTCCTTAATTTCTAGATCACTGTTTTTCAGCCTTTTCCATCTCATGGCAAACTTCAACCTGTAGTTAAACTTCCACAGCATGCTTAAATTATGTTGCTCAAAAAATAAAATAAAATAAAATAAAATAAGGAATATACTTACTGTGCTTTGAACTTCTTTCAAAAATAACTTAATTAATGATCTTTAAAAATTTTCATGGTACACTTAAGATCCCCTGATGGCACACCATTTGAAAATCATTGCCCTAGAGCAGGCATCCTCAAACTTTTTAAACAGGGGGCCAATTCACTGTCCTTCAGACCATTGGAGGGCTGGACTATAGTTTTTAAAAAAAAACTATGAACAAATTCCTATGCACACTGCATATATCTTATTTTGAAGTAAAAAACAAAACGGGAACAAATACAATTCACACCAACTCATGTGGCCTGCGGGCCGTAGTTTGAGGACCCTTGCCCTAGAAGCTGCACCTCTATATCAGGGCTTTACAACATGGGTATTTGCCCAAGGTAATGATCTAAAAATAATGCATTGAACTCAGAAATTAGTCTCAGAAATTCTATCTATAATTTATCTTAATCAGCAATCAATGATACACAAAGAAAGGGACATTGTAAAAAGCAGTGAGAGATTACTAAGCAAATTTTCTTTTTTATTAGAAACAATGCAATTCTACAATCAATAACATCCATGCATATGTTTTAGAAAAAAGTGTTACAAACACATATGTGCCCATAATTCCATGAATTATTAACAGAACATTAATAATAAAATCAGTTTCTTCTGAAAATCAACCCAACTTTAGAAGATTTATTTCTTAAGTCCTCAACCAATGTCAAATTACACACCTGCTTTCATCTTCCTGAAGCTCAGGCTTAAGAAAAATAATCTGACCTTTAAAAATGTAATATCCTGAAATCAATTTATTTCAGTCAGACATCCAATAGTGTATACTTACTAAAAGCAGTAAAGTTTAAGGTTTAGCATCAGTGACAGCCTTTAATTTTTCATTTTTGTTTTTTTTATTTTATTTCTTTTAAAGACAAAGTAGAACTATTGTCCCCTTGGAGGTTTCTTGAGGATCCTATCAGCCATAGAAGTAAATAAGTAAACTCTGAGAATGATTATTTACTTAATTTGTTTATAATGAGAGTTTAAAAACAAAAACAAAAACTCTAGCTAACCTGTATCTAGAAAGAAGGTATAACTTCCTGCATTTCTTATACAGAATAGTAGCTATTAATCTTTCTCATTAAAAGATTGACATTTAGCATTAAGAGTATGCTTATTTTCATGCTATTGGGCAGAAAATGAATACATAATATATAAATTATCATGCAGAATGAGCTAACATTTATGATACTAATATAGGATGTAAGACTGAGAGATATGAATACTTAATAGTAAATTTGCCAAAAAAACAACTGGAATCATTTCCAAAGAAAGTCGGCTGCTTATAACCTCATATTCACTTTTTGTTTGCATTTATGATATTATACTTTAAAAATCCGCTTAGAACAGTTACTATAGAATGAAGAAAGGAAACAAAAGACTTTGTGAGGTGGCTTCATGCTTAACTCACCAAGCAATCTTCGCAAAATAATGGATGGGACAAAAAGTAGGTCACTTCAAACCACCCTTGAAAATAAGCAGACGCTGTAATTTCAGATTGGGTCCCAAGAACATTGTTTTATATTATGTATACCTACATGGCTTTGAATTCATTTTGCAAAAAAGTGCTTGTGTGAGCACAAGAAAATGCAAATAATATCTCCTCCCTTCTTTTTTTTCCTCTCATAAAACATATAAACATCCTCATACACACGCATGTATCTATTTATGTGGCTATTAGTTCATTGTAAAAACTAAAGTAGACATTTTAATGACTTTCTCTAATTAAATGGAGTTACTTCATTGTGTTTTTAATGTAATGGATTTTATATCTTTCAAAACAAACTATAGCATAAACAACATGCACAACCTTGGGGCGGGGGAAACGTCTTTATTGAAAAGATCGTATTCCTGTCTCCTTGGGAGCAAGTGGAGGGTGTGTTCTCCGTCCTAGTGCCTAGTGCACTTACTAATGTGTGGCCCAATGTATTTTTGAACGAAATTATTTTTATTAATGCATTCATCATAAAACAAATTCACTTTTGCTCAAATAAATTGATGTCACCAAACTAAATCTTGGGCAGTTTACATCTGATACTGATCCAATTCTCTAACCAAAGATTCCATTAGTCGATTTTTTTTTCTCTCTTTCTCTCTCAAGGTAGTTTCAATAGTTAAGAAAAAAAAAAAAGGCATTGTATTATCAAATTAAAGTGAGATGTTTTGGTTTAACTGCTGGTCCCAAAGACACTCAGGGTGAGATTTCCTGGTTTGAATCTCAGCTCTCTATCTTTCTATTTGTGTTTTGAGCCAAGTTTGCCTGTTTGCACCTCAATTTCTGTATCAAAAAATGAATATATTAATAGTGGGGATATCCTCAGAGGGTTTTTCTGAGTAATAAAGTGATTTTAGATATAGAAATACTTAGAAAAATGCCAAGCAACAAATAGAAAACAAATATAGCTATACTGTGCTTATTTGAATATAAAGGGATAGAAATGAAGGGAAACAAATACTATAAAGCCAGACTCTCTATAGTATCTCTCAAATTTATGATACAAATATTCTAATCCATATTTTACCATGAAAATTCTGAGGTCCAGAGAAATTTAGTAAGGTACACAATAACACCTAAGTAAGAAGTGATGAGCTTGAGATTCTAACCCACAAATATTTTGTGCTTATGTTCATGTATTTTAGCTCATTTCACTTCCTATATGTTAAAACAAACAAACAAAAATACACAAAAAACTCTTTTCAATATTGGCTTGGTATACATGCATGAATGCAGTCAGCAGCCATTGCTGTATTCATTCATTGGTCCAGTAATCCATTTACTGAACAGGAATAATGTATCCTGCATTTAATCTGCTGGAAACACAGAAATCACTATGATCAATTGTGTCTAATCCCTAATCCCTGTGGGTAGTGGGGGAAATCTTTCAACTCTGAAGTTAGGTTAACACAGAAGTTAGATTAACACAGATATAAATCTGAAACACAAGATATAAATAATAAGTTACTGATTGGCATGGGAGAGGAAGCATGCATTAGCCTGAGGAAGAATAAGATTAAACAAAGGGATCTGATAGCAATAGATATCCATTGTCAAATATTCTGAATTGAACACATCTTTCAACTAAATAAGCACACATTTAATGGTAAGACAAAGGTCTCTGATAGGATGGGTAGTATCCAGAACAAGTTTCATTGGGGAAAAAAATGCATTTTGCTCTCCATTCCTTAGGACAATATTATCTTGGAGCAAGTTCTGCAAAAACAATGTAATAATTTATGTCTTAAATATATTCTCAGTTTTAATATAGTTATTTCTGGGTAAGTAATAAAAAAAAGGCAAGAAGGAAGGGAGGATAAAAGAAGGCAGTGTCTTTAACAACCTGTGGAGTTGTGTTTGGGGACAGATACCACCTAGTTTTAGTCAAGAGATACCGTTACTCTACCTGCTGATAAAGAAGCTGCCCTGCAAGCACAGAGGAAAGTGTGGTCAAAACACACCATTGAATCCATCCCATGGAAAATATGTTGAATCCACCCCAAGGAATCAATTAACTGATTTAAAAGGAAAAGATCCTTTGTGACTACACATCTCAATCACTTTCACAATAATTACATAAACTGTTTTGCAAGATTTTATCAGTGAATTGAAAAATTACCATTAGAAAATATATATTTATTTTATTTCTCAATTTAGGCATACTGTGTACTCATTTGTTTTATTTATTGAAGAAAAATAATATGTTTTCTTAAATAATTATTATTTTTTGAAATCTTATTTCGGTTACTCTTTTGCTTTTGTTTTTTTCTTCTCTTAATTTTTCTTTCTTTTTTACCCCTCCCTCCACCCCCCAGTTTCTTTTGTTTTTCTTTCTCTTCTTTCCTACCTCTTCCTTATCTCTTTCCTTCTTGATCAAAATTCTTAAGCCTTCTCTAGTCATCTCGTCACAAGCAAAGCACCTTAAAATGCCTACCATATACAATCTTTAATGAACTCCAGCCCTTTCTCAAATGTATAGACATTTATAGGATTCTTGTGGCAGGGCCCCTCACAGCCTGGGGAGCATCCAGGGAACACCCCCACCAACTGTTTCTCCTCCTTTCACAACATTCTTTTCCCCTGCCAGAGGTCACAAGTCCCTACATAGTTTCCCTCTTAGCAGCAAATACACAGCTTTTCCTCCTTAACATTAGTCCTTACCCCATGTGTTAAGATTTACCTTGTTAAAGATACTTTACAAATAAAGCTGCTTCCATAGTTGAGTGCTAGCTGCCTGCCTGGACATGAGCTCGTCAGCCTTCCCGACCCCACGCCATCTCTGTCTCTCATGTGTTTTGTGCCTCTTACATGTCTTTCCTTTTAATTTCCCACCATTTCCATTCAGATTATCTCTCCTTCCTCATGCTGGGTCGCGAGAGATTCTTACATTTCTTCCACTTTCTACTCATAGAATATATCTCTCGTTTCTTCTTCTGCAGTTGCCTCTTCCTGTTAACCTTATGTAAATCCAAATATGAAACTCAGTCCTGATTTTGTTTTTAAATCCAAAGGTTTGTAAAGTGTTGATGAAACTCTAGGGAGTGGAGGGTATTTCATCAAACTTCAGTCTTTCGGAAAATTGAACGCTTAATTTTTGTCTCCTTCTTAAAAGTTAGCTGTTCCGCCTCTGTGCCAGCAGACCACTTTGCAGAGCTTGCATCAGTATCTTGGGAGGCTTTCCTCCGGGCTTACTTTTATCTCCTTCTGGTTTTCTGTTTGGGGGGAAATGTGATATTTCTTAGAATGGTCATTGATAACCCACATTTCTTCATAGACTCTTTAAGTTAGGAAAACATCATTTTTTCCTCGTTCATAACCTACTCCAAGTATTTTTCTGGTATTGAAAAGCCAAGTTTATATCCTAATAATCAAAATAACTTGTTGTGGCATTATATAAGGGGAATTCTCTTTCTCTCTCTTTGAGACATTCTACTCTCTGCTGTTTATTTAACTTTCTATGCACAAATAATAGATGAAATGGGTGAGGCAGATATCAGTTTCTGGATTTATTCTGCTGTACTGTTTATTTTTCAATAGCTATCTTCAGATGATTATTTATACAAGTTTTTTGCAAAGGGTTTGCTCAGGAAATTGTTTTGACTTTCTCTTGATGACTGGATCAACTTGGAGAAGAGATGGTGAACCCACTACACGGTTATTGAATTCTGATACCTCTCCTTGAATGAACATGCAAAAGGGATATAACTAACCAGAGTTTGGAAACTCTTCACTAATGCTTTACCCTAAGTATATAAACATTTAAGATAACTGTGTACTCATAAAGTAGACCTATTAAGAAAAATCAACAGGCTTAATTGTAGCTACCACTTTCCTTTTTCATTATTAGGAAAAAAAAATATGGGAAAACTAAGACTCAAGTTTTCTGATCTAATAAAAAAAGGCCTGGGACTGAAGGAAAGGTTACTGAAAATCTGTTTTGGATAGAAACCCAGATGCTTACAACTGTTGATAATGCCTCCAGAACCTTGAATATCTCTCTCGTTCTTCCTTGGAACAAAAGGTGTTTTTGAGATGTATTATTAAGAGATATTTGGCACCTGATAGAGCTGATGCACTGAATTGCTTATTTTAAGAATCAGTTGGTCTTCATTGCAGTTAGAAAATATGAGTCTATTAAATATATTAAAAATTGCTGTATCCCCAAGATATGTATATTTACCTATTCATAAGTTATGTATATATTAGAGGTACCAAAAGGATGCAGAATTTTTATGTACATTTAGTTTTTTGATATACACATTATATTTACCTTATGAATTTTTTGAGTTTTATGTAGAAAGAGACTCTATATTATCAAATAAAATGGAATTTAAAATAGAAAAATAAAAACTATGAAATGAAGAGAGGAATAAAATGTGAATACAAAGAAGTATCATTGTGGGGCAGCACCTGTTGCTCAGGGAGTAGGGCACTGGCCCCATATGCTGAGGGTGGTAGTTCAAGCCCCAGCTGAACTGCAAAAAAAAAAGAAGTATCATTGTAAGGACTAAAATAAAGGAGTTAGAGTAGACATCATTTTACTTTAGAGTTAAGATTTTGGTTCATCAGCTTAATTATTAAATGCATATGTGAAGGAATTGGTATAGGACATACAGCTTTTAGAAATTATAGTTTTCTCTTTGGAGAAAAATTTAATTAAAATGATTTTATTTTCATATTTCTCATGCTAGCACATCACTGGTTAATCGGAAGTTAAAGTTTACAACTTGTGTAACATAGTATATAATATTCAGTATAGGCTAATATTAAAATTAATAAAATGAAAACTAATTAGCAATAACAAATTAAAAAATGATCTCTAACTACAATAATGTGGTTTTATTATACTGATCATTATTGGCATACATTTAAAATTAAACTAAATCATATACATTTTTATAACATTCTTAAAAAATAAATACATTATCTGAGATAATACATAAAATTCACTTTTATCTAAAATAGAAGTTTCCTTTACTGAAAATAGGGTAAAAATAGTTCATTGTACAAGAATGTTGGTTACCTAAAACCTAAGTTTGTGAAGAATATTTTAAAGCTTTGGAAACGTAGGAAAGGCATTATTTTAATCTTATTTATCCATATTTTTTCTTCCAAATTCTAGCCCCAAACAAGTAACCTCTTCAACCATTACACAAGAACCTGTTAATATATTATGACACTCTCAAATGATAGTATATAATCTGGATGAGCTAATGTTGTAAATATGACAATCTGAGAAAATAGGATGCCTCTTATGTGTAACCATATATGCAATTTTCAAGGAGAAAAAGAAAGATGAAAGGCAATATTAGGGAATAGTCTATTTTTTTTTTCTTTAATCGGATGTATACAATATACTGGCACGTAGCTTTTTTTGCTCCGTAGCATTGCAAATAGTCTTTGTTCTTCTCTGCTCTTCCTTGGCAAACCTCTGGGGAGGTATGGGCCTTTTTGAAATAGATTTCTACTCTCTTAAATAGAAGGTGAAATATTTCCAGATGATAAATAGCTTTGGGTCTGTCACCTAGGCAGGGGACTTCTCAACTCACATTGGGCTTTTAAAGGGAATTCCTAACCTTGTAAAGCGGTATTCCTCTTCGTGCTCATATGGCAACAATTAAGCCAGAAGAACAAATGAGTCCCCTTAGGAGAGTGGAGTGGCGTAGAATGTCAACTATTCTTGGGCATTCAGTGGCTTCAGAAGGAGACAAATTTGCATTATAACATTACTCAGGGTCATGTTTGGATCTGGTGGTCTTTTATCTATAACCAATAACTTAAATATAATCTAATGACTTTGTATTTAAAAATATAATGACCACTGTGATGCCCTCAAGAGCACAATTAAGTATGAATATGAAACTGAGCAACTATATAAAAAAGAAAGCACTAAGTATTTTATATGATTACCAAGAAGAATCTAACAAAAGTAGTTTGTTTTGTATATAATGAAATTATTTCAACCACAGAAATTCACATAAAAATTTCTTGTATTCGTTACACCCAGTTAATCTAAGTGAATCCTGCATATAAATAAAAACAGTTACGTATTACTTCAGATCTGGAGTGCTAACAGCTGAACTACATTTCTGAACCATTCTACATGCTTTATTATCATAGATTTTAAAACTGGCAATGAATTTTGCAACTTATAAGTGATTATCACACCAAAATATATTGAGAATGCCCTATTAAAGAACATTCCCCTCACATGTGAATGTGCGCCTAGAACTGGCTTTTAGAAGATTCTGTAACTCCAGCTATATGGATCTTTGTATTAAGCAGGGCAGACTTGTGTGTGGCCAATTTGCCCAGGGATGTTTGAACAAAAGAGGAGATAAAAGAGATAGAGCAATAAAGACACAGAAGGCATATCAGGAAGTTTCTCATTCCATCAGGCGATTTCAGGATAGGGACCTCGTTCCCTGAGAAAGATTATGACAAGTCAATTGGTTAATGTCTAACTGTTTATCCTCCTGTTGTTAAGAAAAGAGAAGACACAAATCCAAATGCAATGTTTACAACTCTCAAAGGGGCTCAGAATTGGCAGTGGTACAGAAAAAGAATAAGACACGCCAAGCAAAAACAGAGATTAGTTGATAGTCTATATACGCAACTTCTGTAGTATTTGTGACAATGAATTAAAAAACAGATAAAGGCTCGGCACCTGTGGCTCAACGGGCTAAGGTGCCAGCCATGTACACCTGAGTTGGTGGGTTTGAATCCAGCCTGGCCCGCCAAACAATAATGACAGTTGCAACCAAAAAATGGCCGGGCGTTGTGGCGGGTGCCTGCAGTCCCAGCTACTTGGGAGGTGGAGGCAGGAGAATCGCTTGAGCCCAGAAGTTGGAGGTTGCTGTGAGCTGTGATGCCACAGCACTCTACCCAGGGTGAGAGTTTGAGTCTCTGTCTCAAAAAAAAAAAAAAAACCAGGTAAAAAGGACTAAATTATAAATAATAGTGAAATAATTTTTAAAAGAAAATCTGTAGATAATCTGGAATGAATTAGAGCAGTTTGGGAACGACATTCTGATTAGAACCACCCAATAAAATATCTGAAATTAAAAGAAATGATTGGGACAAAATTTGAGTAAATAAATCCATCTCAAAAACTGAAACCTTCATGTAAGATTACTCTCCTTAAATATAAACAAACAACTTGGTCATTAGTCATTGGAGGAAAGCCCATAACATGAAATCAAAAAGTCAAATTCCAAAACAAAACAGTAATCCAGAAGGAACAAAGAATTTAAAGAAAACACACACACATAAACTAGAGTCCTCAAAAAACATTCAAGAAAACCCACAATTTACAAAATACAATTTTTTTTTTTTTTTTTTTTGCAGGTTTTGGCCGGGGGGGGGTTTGAATCTGCCATGTCTGGCACATGGGGCTAGTGCCCTACTCCTTTGAGCCACAGGCACTGCCCCTGAATATGATTTTTTAAAAAAAAAAAAACGCTTTCAATAAAGAAATCCTAGAAGTTAATGTTTTTCCAGTGTATGAATGTGTACACACAAGCATGTTCGTATATATTACCTTTGAAAGTGAAAACCCTATCAATAAATAATTATAATATTAACTTATTTTTCACGAAATAGACTAACAAAAATGGAAATCAATAATTTAGCAAAGTACATATGATGTAGGGAAGACACATGAGGTCTAAACTTTCACATATAAATTCTAGATAAAAATCATAGGAAACAGGATAGGAAATAATCACAAAAATAATCATAGATGAAAATTCCTCAGTGCTGAAGGAAAATAGTTTCTGAATTGAAAAAAAATTTCCTGAGTGCCTAACCCCCAAAAAGGAGCATCAACATACATAAACTCACAACTGGAGATAATGTTAAAAATGCAAACATAAATAAACACATACTTGGAGACAGTATTCTAAATAATTAGAGTACCCAAGAAGAGAAAAATAAAAAGGACACAAAAGAGGCTCTTTACCTACTAAGAAAATATAATCAGACATGAAACTGATCTTTGGTTTGTAGAAGACAATGAATAAATTGATTTAGAAGAAAATGTTTAATGCCTTCCAAAGTATGAAGAGAAATTATTTCCAAGTTAAAATAATGTAAGTAGACAATCAATAATACATAAGCGTAAAATAAAGGCATTCTCTTGAGATTTTGTCTCCAGAATGGCTCTGTCGTAGACCCATTCTTAGAGATTGGGTACAAAAAACAAAATAGCAAACTAAAATAGAAGAAAATATAATATCCAAGAAATATTGTTTCCAAACAAGTAGATGAATAAAGAAAAGTTCCAGGTTGACAATCGCCCAGCTACTGTTGTTTGGATTAAGAAGAAAGAGGCTTCCCAGAGGGAGGTAAATAATGTGAAGAGTAGATGTTGGGTGTGAGGAGTGGGGTAAGTTTAAGCAAATGAAAAGAAGAGGATACTTCAACTTAGCTAATGCTAAGTTGAAAGAAGACAGTAAGTATCCCAGAACAGTGAGGTCTTCCTCTGAGTCTCTAATCAGGATACAAATACATAGAAGTGGACAAAGCAAAAGAGAGCCTGGAGGAACAGAAGGATAGAAGAACTATGTTTTCTATTGGGTACAACAAATTGTATGTCAGAAGTTCATAATCACTGTCTACATCTTGGATGCTGTAGAAAATACAAATCAAACAGGAAACAGGTCCACTGCTTCAAGGAGCTTGTAGTCTCATGACAGTTAACATAAAAACAAATCGTCCAGCACATTTCTTCCTTTCACGCTCTCTATTCGATCACATCCAGGTCCATCTGCAAAATGCAAAATAAAACTATAGTAATCACACAAGTATTTTGTACTATTTTACAACAGAACATAAGTATTTACATTATTGTAACTATAATAGCAGTGTAAGTATTTTTATTTTTTTTAATGTTTTAGCATCAACTGATGGACAAATCTTGGAGGTCTTTTACATTGGTGAGGATTCTCCAGAGAAACAGAAAAAATAGAATGTTGATAGACAGATATAGAAAGACACAGACATAGAGACAGACACAGATAGATATAGACACAGATATAGATATAGACTCAGACATAGCTATAGATAGACACAGACACAGATATAGACATAGAGACAGACATAGAAATAGACACAGACATAGACACAGACACAGACACAGATACAGACACAGACACAGACACAGATACAGACACAGACATATAGACAGACACGGACATAGACACAGACACAGACACAGACAGAGACATAGACATAGAGACAGACACAGACACAGACTTAGACACAGACACAGACTTAGACACAGACACAGACACAGACATAGACATAGAGACAGACACAGACATAGACACAGACACAGACTTAGACACAGACACAGACACAGACTTAGACACAGATACAGACACAGACACAGACATAGACATAGACATAGAGACAGACACAGAAATAGACACAGACACAGACACAGACACAGACATAGACATAGACATAGAGACAGACACAGAAATAGACACAGACACAGACTTAGACACAGACACAGACATAGACACAGACATAGAGACAGACACAGACATAGACAAAGACATAGACACAGACATAGACTTAGACACAGACACAGACACAGACATAAATATAGACATAGACATAGAGACAGACACAGACATAGACACAGACACAGACACAGACATAGAGACAGACACAGACTTAGACACAGATACAGACACAGACACAGATACAGACATAGACATAGACATAGACATAGACACAGACAGACATAGACATAGAGACAGACACAGAAATAGACACAGACACAGACACAGACTTAGACACAGACACAGACACAGACATAGACATAGAGACAGACACAGACACAGACTTAGACACAGATACAGACACAGACACAGACACAGACATAGACATAGAGACAGACACAGACATAGACACAGACATAGACACAGACACAGACATAGACATATAAAGAATTTTGTTATGGGAAATTGGCTCACATGATTATGGAGGCTGTTGAGTTACAAGAGATACACTCAGCAAGCTGGAGACACAAGAGCATAGCTCCAGCCCAAAGACTGGCAGTCTTCAGACCCAGGAAGAATTTTATGTCTTACATCAAGTCCAAAGACAAAAGGGAAAGAAAAAAAAAGACATTCAAATGAATGTCCAAGCTCAAAGGCAGTCAAGCAGGAGGAGTTCACCTTGCTCACAGAAGACATCGCCTGAACACAAAGGCAATCTCTTCTGTGAGCCAGGTGAACTCTGCCTGCTTGACTGGTAAATGTTCAGTACCTATTCCTGAGCGGGAATAGTCCCACCCTCAGTAGGGAGGGTAATCTATTTTACTCAGTCTATCGCTTCAAATATTACTCTGATTCAGAAACACCCTCACAGACACAACCAGAATAATCCTTGGTCAAGTCTCCAGGAAACTCATGGCCCAGTGAAGTTAATATGTATCATTAACCATAAGGCTGACACATAAAAAGAGACTCAATTCACAAATTCCTTTAGGGCAGATTTTTTAAAATACAGACCATGAAAGCTGTGGGGAAGAAAGAGGAGGTGATGTCTTAGTGCTATGATTTCAGAAAGTGGAGATCAGGAATTACAACCTATGATTGAACTAAATACAAAACCAAAGATACATACTACTTAGACTAATGTTTTATTGATCATGTAGAACCAATGGCATTACAACGCTGTTGGGACAAGGAAAGTGGTGTGGAGTTTGCAAGTCAACGAATATCATTCAAAATTATAATAAAGTACACTCTTTTATTTAACACTTTCACATATAAATGTGATTAAAATATTTTTTATCAAGTTAAATATGCTATAAATTCATATTTATTGAATAGAATAATATTTACAATATAGTCTGTCTAAAAAATAGGTTGTAGAACAGTATATATAGCACTTACAAGTTCATGGATATTAATTTACAGGGTTGTACACCAAATAAGAAATGTCATTGGTATGTATTTATGAATTTTCCCTTTTTCTGATTGTTGCATAATCGCATAATTGCTTTGTTCTCAGAAAACAAAAGACAACTCCCCTGCTTAAAAAAAAGCAAAGTAAATTTATTACAACCCCAGAGTATAAGTCAGTAGAAAAAGAGAGAAACATCCCTGTAAAGGATAAAGAAACTAGTGTTTTAAGTATCATTTCATAAGCAAAAAATATATTAAAATCATATTTTTGCAAAATTCCTTGAAAAAATCATTTGAAATACCTTTTTATTTTTTAACCTTCTCGTAACCACCATCCTAATTACCTCATAAAACCATAAGCGGTAATTGTTCAGGGTTGTTATTCGCCATTTCTCTCTAGGAAATATGTCTAATTCTAAGAATTAGGGACTACATAAAGAGGCAGTTTTTATGTTAAATGTTTACATTTAGCAGTAAGATGATAAATTGATGACATTTACATAACATGTATATATCGGACTCACATAAAAACACACTAATTCAGATGTGTATTAGTAATTATTGAACATAATTTTTCGTGTTCACACTTCAAAATCAGCAGTTATTCCTCTCAACACCTCCCGTGCTGTCTCCCTTCCTAGTAAACACCCCCTATCCTGGCAAATGGAAAATGAATTTAAAATCAAAGTGATATAAAAAGCGCTTCTTTTTTCATTTTGCATGCACTTTTCAACCCAGAGAAAATAAGAATAAATTCCTTTTTTTGTGGAGCAGCTTCTAAAATATAATCAGAGAGATTCTAGTAAACATTTAACTTTCAATTAGCTTTCTCAAAATTTTTAAGTGCTGGAATTCAAGATTGACTTACGCTCTGAGACTGGTCCTCCAACTCTTTTCAAGGCTCTCTTGGCATCTCATTTTCATGCACCATCTAAGATGATTCAGAAAACACCAGAACATAACTACACCATTTCCATAAAACGACTGCCTGGACAGTGTCTGTTTCTACATCCATCATTTATAGAACTCATTTCCAGGAGTAATTTTAATTTAAGTGTCAATACTAAAAGATGGTATTACTGGATTTGGCAGTGTCAACCAGTAAATGTAATCAGTACCTACTTGGAAACAGCTTATTTTTATAAATGGAATAAGGAATATTCTGCCTGTTATTTTTAAAACTTTATAACAAAATTTATTTTTCACAGAAGTATTAGCTTGCTGTATGTGTAGCTTAAAATGATTGTATAAAACGGCATCATGTGATTTTTTTTCTAGTTAACACAACCCAAAGATGAGACGAAGCATGTGAATTCTTCTGGAGCCTTACTTCCTTCTTTATGCAAATAAAGCTAAGAGCTACTATACAAGTGTAAGCTCAGCCTGAATTCCATTGCTTGAAGATTTAAGAGTACAATTCTATCTATAGAGATAACATTTTGTAATCATTCAAGATTTCACAGTGTTCAATATTCATAAAAATTATTGTATTTTTTTATCTTGATAGTTACCTTGTTTTTTTTATTGAGACAGCATCAATAAAATTTTGATTTTTGTCACCCTCTGTAGATTGCCATGGCGTCATAATTCATAACAATCTCAAACTCTTGGGCTCAAGTGATTCTCTTGCCTCAGCCTGCCTAGTAGCTGGGACTACAGGGGCCCACCACAAAACCAGGCTATTTTTTCTTTTTTTTAAGCAGGCCCAGGCTGGGTTCAAACCCACCAGCCCTGGTTCATGTGACCAGCACTCTAACCACTGAGCTACGGATGCCGAGCTGATAGTTACCTGTAATTTCAAGGAAATAAACGGAAAAAAAATCCCCCAAAATATACATATGCATGCATGCACAGAAGTGTACATGTTTGTTACATTGTTTGTAACGAACAATAAAAGGATTGATATTACCCAATGGATTAACCAACTTCATTGAATGAATACGATGAAGATACTTAAAAAAATAATTTTGAAGAATTTCAAATGATACTTTAAAATGATTACGTATTTGTTATTGAAAAGTGTGAGTTCAGTGTCTTACATCATGTGTATTTGGGCACATATAGATATAAAATTACAGAATTATATATAATCATATATGCATAATCAATAGGTATATGTTTGCCCTCATAGTTACATGCATTTATATATTTATATAACTGAGATGCATAAAAATAATAAAATAAGTTATCTTTAAGTAAAAGGATGATGAAGATTTTCATTTTATTTCATCTTATTCTCAATTCACATTATTTTATATTTGAATTAAGTAATTATAATATCCAACATGATGGCAATTAGCATTTGTTCAATATCAAATTGATACTGAAAAAGGATGTCTACTTTATTCTAGTTACCTGAATTTGCCTGAATCAAGTGGCACTGAATAACTAACTTTAAATATTTCCTATTAATTAATTTGTAAAATATTAGATGTGATCTCCTATAAGCTATTATCATATGATAAATTCCCCTAAAAATATAATCCTCTCAAGCACATTACATTCATCAAATTCATTTTTAGTTCAAAAGTTTAACATATTTTCACACGTTTCCTCTGAAGTATTAATCTCTGCAAAACTCATCTGTAAATTACGAGGAAAAGATTGGAAAATGAAGAGTAGCAACAACTGAATTTAATTTATTTTTAATGTCAATTTGCAAAGAAAATAGTTATGATTTTATCTAAATAAAGGATTTGTGGGGCTTTTCATTTGTTTGGTTGGTTTGTTTTATAACCTACTTGGATCACACAGAAGAAATTTTCTTGGAATTTTCACTCAGTTCTCACAATATTACCATATATTCTTTTGAGCTGTTGGCAAAATGGATCCAGTTCACAAAGTCATTCCTTTTGCACTGAGCTTTTCCCTAACTCATAATTTAGATAAATTTGAAAGCAAAAGCAATACCCACTGTGTTGAATATCTTTAATAGTATGGTTAAAATTTATAACTTGAAATTCCTAAGTTCAAAGAACATTTATCTGCTGCTTGATTTTACGCTTGAAACTCCCTAAGCTTCCCAGAACTTTGTATAAAAAAAAAAAGTAGGAAGACAAAAATATTTCTTCCTATCATTCTAAGCAATTTTCCTTATACTTAAGTAAAATGAAAAGAAACTTTTAAAAGAAAATCCAATGTTGTACCTTCCTATTGCTGACATATTTCTTTTATGATTCCACTTAACCAAGTATAAATCCTTATGCTTATAGTCTTATACAAACATACATTCAGGGTAAATTTTGAAGTAAATACAAATTCACAAAATGAATACATTTATTTTAAATACCTTAATTATTTAATGATGATGTTAGTTTACAGGAGCATCATACTAAAGAGCAAAGATGGAACCGTTGTTGAGGTTCTATTTAATCTTGCTGTATTTGTGCTTTAATATTACTAATACAAATGCTCTTTGAAAAGCATCTATAACATTTTGTGCACATGTTTATTTATTCAAAAATAATTTGTAGGCCTCTAAGACTATGTTCACCTCCCAGGTATTCTGGGACCCCAATTTGAGTAACTCTAATTTGATGAATATCACAATGACACTTTCTTTCTCTTTGTCTCTGTCCTTTATTGTTATCGATGTGCATCTTATTTCATACTATACAACGATGAACTATATATATGCTGAATTTCAAAAATTTAACTTAATTTCATTTTTCTGTATAATAAACAATATTGTATATATGGAATTAATTATAACTAACCATTTGTGAATATGAAAGGATAATCAGAATTTCTAGTCATTATCTGGCTAATATAGGCTCACTCATTCACAGCCAGTTAAAATTAGATGCTCTAGCAAGTGTCCTCAAACATTTTAAACAGGGCTCCAATTCACTGTCCCTCGACCGTTGGAGGGCTGGACTATAGTTTAAAAAAAAAAAAAAAAACTATGAGCAAATTCCTATGCACACTGCACAGATCTTATTTTGAAGTAAAAAACAAAATGGGAACAAATACAAGTCACACCGCCGCATGTGGCCCGCGGGCCGTAGTTCGAGGACCCCTGTGCGTAAATGAAAACTGGTTAGTTTCCCACATCTCTCGTTTCTTATCAAATGAAAAAGACTTTGTTTTCTGAGTAACTTTTTCTTGTTGTTCACTGGAATCAGGTCACTGATTCTGTTTTCAAGACATTTAGAGGGCCTTTTAAAAATATGTATTTATGAGTTAATTTATTTCTCTTGTGATGATCATTTATAAATGAAGCAAAAAGTACACTTGAGAGTTGTGCATTTTGCGTCATGAAAATTTTATTTCCAAAGGGATACAGAAGAACTAGATAGAACATTTACAATCCTGTGGATGTGTTTGGGGTAGGACCTTTGTTCCGATCTCCGTAATGCATGGAAGTAGGATGGAAAGACAGGTGGATGAGGAATGGACATGTGATCTATGTGCTAAAGTGAGTGGATGAATAGGTCCCTGGTGGGATGTCCGAGATACAGAGGTAGGTCCGAGTATTCCCTGTGCATTTTTCAACTTTCTAGGTGTTCAGATTTTATAATCAGGGAGTTGGAGAAAATAACAAAAAACAAGAAAAAAAGAACTGAAGGTTTCACTTTTAACATATTTGATTACATAAATTATGTTGCAAAATAGGACTTTGTAACGTGGTCACATCCTTTAACGGTTCCCTCTTTCTCTTTTTCTCTTTCTCTGCCCCCCAAAGCTCCATTCTGACTTAGACAAGGGGGAGGGCACCGTGAAATACACCCTCTCGGGAGATGGCGCTGGCACTGTGTTTACCATTGATGAAACCACAGGGGACATTCATGCCATAAGGAGCCTGGATAGAGAAGAAAAACCTTTCTACACTCTTCGCGCTCAGGCTGTGGACATAGAAACAAGAAAGCCCCTGGAGCCTGAATCAGAATTCATCATCAAAGTGCAGGATATTAATGATAATGAGCCAAAGTTTCTGGATGGACCTTATGTTGCAAGTGTCCCGGAAATGTCTCCTGTGGGTGAGTAGGCAAAAACAAAACTGCCAGATGCTACAATGCGTCTTCAACATTTCCTTTTCAGGTGGATGTAACGTCTTACTTAGAACCCAAAAGTTTATTCTTCTGTGGTAGAGGAGATAATTATTTTTTGATATTCTTTTTTCTCCTGTTTTACTTTTTATTCCAGCATGAAGTTCATCCTGAGAATACACAGTATTCTTTACTATTTTCTAGCCTGTGGATTTACCTGAACCCATAGAGTCTGTTGGTACTTTAAGAACAAAATTTATTTTTGACACAATTCTAGATACCTACAGTGCTGCAAATAACTACCACACGTGACCAAATACCAGATAGTAATTTTTAGCTCAAAGTAAATTATCTAAAGCCTGCATTGCATCTGACCTAGAAGTGGCCCAGAAAGGAGTGTATTGCAGGGGCGATATTGTTTCCTTTGTAGGTATAAGTAACCCACAGTTGTCATGCCAACAAATGAAAGAGCAAATTACATTAGAAGTCTATTATTAGAATAAATTCGCAATTAGACTATAGTAGCATCATCATTTTAAAAATTTAAATTTAATAAGAATCTGCATTTCAATATCAGCCTAAATGTATGAAGTTCTGTGATATGTACTTTATTGGGTCAATAAGTTAAGTATTCCATTGTTAATAACAAATTTCAAATTATATTTTTTATTCCTCAGTCCCCATCGCTAATCCCTTAATTTATTTCAAAGTAACTTCTGGTTTTTATCACATTTGAAAGATAAAGCTACTCATTTCATATGGGTTCGACTTGAATCTCTCTCGTGAGAGGCATTGCTAATGTTTCCCAAGTCGGACATGTCTCAGAGGGTTTCCACTGCGCCTACAACCAGGAGGACTCACAGAGAACTCGGTGCAGAGTGCCCAGAGGGCAGAAGGAGGTCAGCGGCTGTAGGAGCTGTCACATGGATTTACTACAAGTGTACTTGAAATTGTGTATGTGACCTTATCAGGTATTTAAAGACCATATTCTCTCCTTGAACTGAGAAATCAGCTCAGAGGAGTTCACTTAGATTTCAGGTTTTAATGTGCAGACCAGCAGTGCAGACCTGTTATTAAATTTTTGCTACAATTTGTGAATTTCCTCTAAATCTCAATAGTTTTCAAAGTACATTTGGGAAATGCATCTTATTAGAAAGGAGTCTCAGAACATGGGGAGGACTATATTTTCATTGTGACTTGACATTACGGGGGGAAAAATAAAGGTAGCATTCTGAAAAAAGTAAGGCTTTTAAGAAGAAGACATGATATTTAGTAGATATCTAGTCTAACTCAGTGTCTACTTCATGTACATTGGAAATATTGACATGAATTGATGAGCTCAGTCATTCTTTCTTACCAAAATAGCATTCTTAAAGCAAATACACATATCTTTCTATGGAATTAGCTGAACAATTAGATCTTTGGTTGTGCTGACTAAAAAAGAAAAAAAAAAGGCTATAAAGTTAAATCCCTTGTAAAGAGGTTTGCAACTAGTGTCTGAAGACTGACATATGTTTGGGAAATCAGAAGGGTAGGTAAGTGAGAAAACCAAGTATTTACAGTTTGCGAGGTATGGACGTGGGATATAATTTACTATGCTGTCATGGATATTGGTAGGGGTAGGATCTGTGAAAAAATAAGTTCTTTAAAATGATTTTCCATACACAAAACACTGAAACACTGAAATTAAATACTTAAATTGCTTTTCAATATACCACTTTCTCTTTTTTTATTTTTAATAATGGAATAATATTTCTTTTGAATGTGAAACTGTACCAGATGGTATGAGTTCACATATTCTTAGTAGTTACATAATTTGAAATTTGTAAATAAGTACAAAGAATTATAAACACTACTTATGAATTGAACATTAAAAATTAAACGTCCAGGGCGGCGCCTGTGGCTCAAAGGAGTAGGACGCCGGCCCCATATGTCAGAGGTGGTGGGTTCAAACCTAGTGCCAGCCAAAAACTGCAAAATAAATAAATAAATAAATAAATAAAAGAAATTTAAACATCCACATGCATTAATTTTATCATTCCCCACAACCCCACCTATGTACATAAACCAATACAAATTACAAATGATCCAGTTAGGCTTGTGGTACCTGCTTTTTCTGCTTTTACCTGGCCAACCTACCTAAACTCAAGGAACTACTAGCATCCACAATTTATATTTTTGTTCCTAGAGTGCCTGAACTCCATTATCAAGTACACTCTTCCTACCAGATGGAAATGGTTCAGTGCTCTAATCTAAAAGATCATTCTTTTTTCTATTTCCTTTTTTCATAAAATCTAGGTAATCCTGCCTCTGTATATATATTTTTATTATTAAAATAATTCGTATTCAAGACCAGATGGAACATTGCCTGGTGTATTGACAGTGCAGCAATTGTTGCAACAGTACCAACTGTTGATTATAGATACCCACATTTGAGGTATTAGGAAATAACTTTCCTTTCCCAAGAAGTGAAAACATTGCTATTTCATTTTCAATAAAGGTGAAGAATTGACCCCTTTAAAAACACATATAGTGAAATAACTTACTATACAACACCAAACAGAAGATGAACATATCTTGGAAAATAGAAATAATGTGTATTATTCAAATGTCAACTTAACGATAATGGATTATATATGTGGAACTCTAAGGAACCTATAAACCTACAACAACAATTAAAGTGAAAATCACACAGAACATATGTATACCAAGGGACAGTTGTGGTAAAGGTCAAGATTTCAAAGGAAGATCAATACTTAAGACTTTTAACTCTAAGGAATATATATAATTCCCTAAAGTTGAAGAAAATTCTAATGATTCTACGAATTGTTGCAGAGCAAGGTCAATCTCTTCCTAACGTCTGCTACACCCAATATGCCATGAAAGTAATATTCAGAGATAAAATGCTTCTTCTCTGACCTGTAGAAATTATTTAATGATCCAGATATTTCCCAAGTCAACGCTGCTCCTTGGAGACAAATTTTGGCTGTATGAATGTGGTCTTAATTCTTTAAGCTCACTAGAGTAACAATGAAATACAGTAATGTTCCTTCTTAATATCTAATGACTATTCATCAGTAGAATATGCGGTTTAAGTTACTTGAGCTGGAGTGCTGACAGGTTTAAAGTGCTTAAATCCATATTCACATTTGTATCATCCTCCTCTGCCTGAGCTAAGCTATTTGGAGGCAGCTGATCAGACAATTTATAACTATCTTATAGTAGATGTCAATGGTGAATCATGATTTATGTAGTAACACTTAACCATTTCCTAAGCAACAGTCAGGACCTCAGGGATGTTTCTAGAGATTTGCATTCCTTCTTTTGTTTAATCATTATATAACCTTGAACAATATTGCTTTCTATTGTATTTTTTAATGTAAAAACTTAACTCCTATGTATAAGAAAGTAGTAATGACTCCCAGGCTCTTTTAAACTGAATTTATCACAAACAATTTTACTGTTTTTCTTGGTCTGGTAGCTGCTAAAAGATCTTCAGGAAACTTACATTTAACTTTAAATCACAGATGACTTGGTTAAGTATTTAGAATATTTATATCACATTCATTATGTTGTATTACATAATATGAGTATGCTTTTTAAAGCAGATCCCCGCTTAAAAAAAAAAAAAAATCTGAGGAATAGGTTTCTCTCAGCTACTATGGTTTAAAAAAAAAAGAAAGTGGGTAAGAGAATTAATGTGTAAATAAAACAGGGCACATGCAAAGGAAATAAACCACAGGCATGAGAAACACAGTTAACAGACGTTCCTTTAGTCTTTTTTTAAAAAATTCTATTTTGTTTTACATGACGTTTGGGAAGAAATGCTATTATGATAAAAATTTTTTGGTGGAGTTTTTTATAAGTTATTAATAAGAGAATGTTTTCTACACAGCCATATTTAAATAGTCTATCTTCAGGATACAAATGGTCAAGACCATGACTATGCTTTACATTAATTTATTAAATTATTATTATTAAAATTTAGAAACATACACACATATATCTTCAAACTTCCTTATTTTCACAGAATTTCATAGACAAATCTAGAAGTAGTAAAGTAGCTATATTGTCTTCTCCCGTAAGCCAGCCAGGAACAAAGAGCCGCCGACTAGCAGAGTAGAAACAGGTGAACTATCCTAAGTTTCAATCTATACCCCACAAGCAGAGTTTTTGTCAAGAAGTTGGGGACAGAATACTGACTATTTTCTACACATAAGGGCATCTGCTTGTACAACCAAAATACAGTCTTTAAAAAAAATTAGCTTGAATGCATTACTACAATTTTACCCCATTCTAGCTTCATCACTAGCTTCAATGTCTTATATAATTAAACGTTCAAGCTGAAAATCACATTTTATAATAAGATATTCTCTTCAGTCTTCTTAAGAAGAGAGGTACCATACCTCTCCTTGGCTTCAATAACCCTAACATTTTAAAATATTTGTGGCGGGTTATTTTTTAGAATGTTCCTCTCATTATGAGTTTGTAAAATGTTTCCTTATGTATGAGCTAAGGGTACACGTTTTTGTCTAGAACATGACAAAAGCAACTCTTTATTCACCTTATTATATCCTGTTGGGCAGAGCTTGGGTTTGGTTTGTCTTGTTCCTGATAATGTTCATTTTTATTACATGAGGAATATTGTGTTTGACTTCGCCATGGCTGCATAACCCATAACCAAAACCTTAGTGGTACAAAACAGTGAGTACCAATGTTTTCACAAGGGCACAGATGTCAGAAGTGCCCCTACTGGGTACCGATGGCTTAGAGTTTCTCAAGAGATTTCAGGCAAAGTATTGGTTATGATTGGGTTCCTGAAATATTTGGAATATTTATATCACATTCATCATATTGTATTACATAATTGGAATATGCTTTTCAAAGCAGATCCCTGCTTAAAAAAAAAAAAAAAAATCTGAGGAATAAGTTTCTCTCATCTACTATGGTAAAAAAAAAAAAAAAAAAAAAGGTGGGTAAGAGAATTAAAGTGTAAATAAAACAGGGCACATGCAAAGGAAATAAACCACAGGTGTAAGAAACACAGTTAACAGATGTACAGGATGCATGAAGGGAAGGAGAAGTCTACTTCCGTGTATGATTACTGGGAGGCCTCAGTTCCGTGCTCCACACACCTCACAGGCTTACATTGTAACATCATAACACTTTTGACTGGTTTCCCCAAGGGTGAGCTTTAGAAGGAAAAGCTAGAGAGGAGAGCTAGAACAGATCAAAGCCACAGTCTGTTTATAGGCTAATTTAAAAAGTGACATCTCATCCCTTCTGCCATATTCTAATTGTTGGAAGTAAGTCCATCCCGTATCCAGGGACTAGGATTACACAAGAGCACGGTCATAAGGAAACAGATCACGGAGGCCTTGTCAGGGTCCGCTCACCACAGTCTACTCTCTGGTTTCCAGTGATTCATGTTGCTCTCCCGTGTAATACAATCTTAGCTCTTTCCAAATTTCCCTAAATCTCATCCCATCAGCTCAAAGTCCTGAACTCATCATCTAAATCAAGTCCAGGTATGGAGGGACTTCTTATATTTTTACTTTGTCTTAGTCTATAGACCATTGATACTAAAGAGGCCAGTTACTTAGGACATTCACACTGAAAATACAATAGTGGAATAGGCATGAAATAACTTCTGCATACATCGCTTTTGAAAAAGTGGGCAAATGTCCAGCATAAAGGAGTTAGTGGCCCAACACGATTCTAAAATCCAGGTGGTAAATGTGAAGTCATTTGATAGATTCAGTGCCTGTGAATCATTGCCCATGATCTAAATTCCACCCTGGAAACCATTGGTTCTTTGAGCTACTCTTCCTTTCTTTATGGAATATCTCTTGTACTTGAAATAGTGTCTGGGTGTTAAACTTGTGAAGAATTAAAACCTCTTTATTAAGGGTCCAACCCCATTTTCTAGTGGTGTGTACTTGGGTAAGTTTTTTGCCCTACATGTGCTATGATTTCCTTATCTGTAAGTGAGGAATAAAGGAATAATAATACTTTATTCTCAGGGTCATTGCAAGGAGGAAGGACAAAAAAATGCATGTTTATCATTAGCCATAATCTCTGGAGAAGTGCAGTCAATAAACAGGGAGGGGTCCTGGTAATCACCTGAAGATTACACTCAGGAAACTAGCAAGACAAAGCCTGAAGGCCTGGAGTTCCCGCCACAGTTTCTTCCCTTTCTCACTGAGTTCCTCCCTCTGACATGTGAGTTCAATATTTTTCATTGGCCTTTCCACAAATTTAACCCAGTTCACTTTAAAAAATCGAATAGATATTGTATCTCAATTTTCATTGTCTTTGGTGTCGGGGACTCTTTCACCTTAATGTGTGGAGACAAGTTGTTGACTTGTAAAAAGCATCAATTATCAGATTCTGCTTTTGCTTCACAATGTGCCTAGATGCTTTAATACATTTGGCGAAATCAGCGAGGCCTAGTATCCCTCCTGTGTCAGCTGTGAAGTGTCCACAGCCCACAGCATGACAGAACTATTTTCAGGGCCGTAGGATGTTATGACTGTGTGGTCGGGGAGCATTTTATTCATCCGTTTGATTCCTGTGTTTTTATTAGTGGTGCCATTGCAAAGGAATGCTGTTGAAAGTTTTCGTGTGGCCTTGAGAGGAGGGCATGAATTGTTTTAGAGGCAGCACAGAGTGTCCCTAAACATAAACCATGCTGTATTGATAGTTGCTTTAGCAGCCACTGATCAGCCATAAATGTTAAAAATTAACAAGAACTTCCTTTTTTTCTGAACCGCCAAATGACTCTAAGCATTAAATATATTTTAGCAGGAGTTGCTTCTCGGCCACGGAGCAATTCAAAACATTAAACATATTTTCAAAGTATTACTCCTTCCCTAGCCTCCAAGTGGTTGTAAACATTAAATACGTTTTATAAAAAGTGCTTTGCCAGCTACTGGCAGGATAACTATGAACATCAGTTTTCTTTAAAGTTGCCTTCCAGCTGTGGGACTGTTTTTCCTTATTTGCTCTTTTCTGTTTACATTTTGTACACAAAAACAGGCAAGAGGCTACCTGGGCCCAATTGTCTCTTGTTTTACGATAACCGATCTTGGGAGAACAGTTGCATCTCTATAAAACCCCACTGGTCACAGGAGCTTACTGAGCTTCAATTGCTGGCTCTGGGGATTCCACATGGATGTCAGCAAAATAAATTTTGATTTTTTTTTATTGTGTAATAGATTGAGGTATAAATACAAGTGTGAACTAATATCAGTATTAAGAGATAATGAGTAATCAGATGCTAATGGATTCTACCCATTAACAGGGTAGAAATATTCCATGACGGACTCCATGAAAAATTAAATGGCAGGACTAGTAGTAAATGTGTACATTTTTGAGCCCACGTGTATGGAAGGACTTGAAATCTATGTCTGGAAATCAGTGTGGCAACTGCATGTAATCGAAGACAATGAAGAATATGTTGTTGTATGAAGGACTGTCCAGGTTTCAGCCTAGGAGATCTCAGTATTTTAACCAAATTCACAATAGAAATCAAATGTATCACCTGAGTCAATTGTAAACTGAATTAGCTCTATTTACCCTGCCAGAGTAATTCATCATCAAGCCAAATAATTTATTACTCAGTAAGTTTGATTTCTACACAGTCCAACTGCTTTCCAAATTGTGTCTTACTGTATCTCATCAAATGTTTGATTGTAGGTGTTCAACAGATTCAAATCTATGTGACTGTCTAGGTACTGTTTTAGGTACTGGTGTAGAACAGTGAGCAACAGAGGTAATCTTGGCACTCTGGGAGGCTGAAGCAGATGGAGTGCTTGAGTTTACAAGTTCAAGACCGGCCTGGACAAAAGTGAGACCCTGTCTATACTAAAAGTAGAAAAACTTAGGCAAAAGGATTGCTTGAGCCCGAGTTGGAGGTTGCTGTGAGCTATAACACCAGGGCAATCTACCCAGGGCGACAGCTTGAGACTATCTCAAAAAAAAAAAAAAAAAAAAAAAAAGGAAGTTCCTCCTCTCCGGATGCCTTCATTCCCAAGGTTTTGTGCAGGGCAGCAAACTACATTCAGTGGGCTAAATTCAACAAATCCTCTGTTTTTATTGGAACGGTTACACTCTTTTATTTTTATATTCTATGTGGCTGCTTTTACATCAGAATGGCAAAGTTAGAACCTGATACAATATGACCCTCAAAAACTAAAATATTTACTATCTGTACCTTCACAGACAAGAATTAGATAGTGAGTTGATTATGAGAGAGGAAATTAAGGCCAATACTTTGTATAGACCTATAAGGAAAATGAGTGTTTCTCCCCTAGAAAATGAAAGAAAATAAATAAATAATAAAAAAAATGCAGAACCAAAGGTAAAACCAAGCAACAGCAAATACCACGCTAATATTTTGCAGCATAAAATCAGATGTTCCCACATACCCCCATGTAAGCAGTATTTTTAAATAGTAAGCATTCATGATAAAGACTTTTATCTTTTAATTTTTAAAAAATTCCCCTATGAAAATGATTCTTCTCATAATTACATACTTTTTAAAATTAAAATTAAAACTAAAACTGGGTGGTGCCTGTGGCTCATCGAGTAGGGCACCGGCCCCATATACCTAAGGTGGTGGGTTCAAACCTGGCCTTGGCTGAATTGCAAAACAGAAAAAGAGCCAGGCGTGGTAGTGGGCGCCTGTAGTCCCAGCTACTCTGGAGGCTGAGGCAAGAGAATCGCGTTAGCCCAGGAGTTGGAGGTTGCTGTGAGCTGTGTGATGCCAGGGCACTCTACTGAGGGCGATAAAGTGAGACACTGTCTCTACAAAAAAAAAAAAAAAAAACTAAAACTAAAATGGTTGAAAGAGGTTGAATTCTGTATTTCCTTTACCATTTGCCTCTCTCAGGATTCATATTTGGTTGTCTCATTCAGATAGAAATTGGGAAAAAAATCACTAAATATGAATGTTTCCTCCCAAATTAGTGCTGTAAAAAGTAAGATGAAGGTGAAGGCATCAAAGTTGGTAGTATTTTTTATTTCTGACCACGAAACTCACATGTGAAAGTTAAAAAAAAAAAAAATCAGAGACTACAATGGTATAAATAATCAACAAAAATAAACATAAAAATATGGTGCAAGTTATTTAATTGGCAAAGGCACTAGAATAAAAATAACTGTTAGTTAAGCTGTCAACCATGTTAATTTTGCCTCTGAGAAAAACATGGTAATGGGATAATTTCATGAAAAGCTTTTGATGGCAAGAAGTTGCCAAAATGTGATTAGCTACTGCAGGATTCAAAGGAAAGAAGAAATAGTGGTATCCTAAATAAGCAAAGGTTTTTGTTTCATATCTTTTTTCTTTTCTTTAACCTGTATTTAATCAAGTAGTGTATATCTTATTTGACAGTGAAAGGATTCATATTGAGAACATTGATGGTATGATAATTTAATAGAAACCTCACTATAAAATTAGGAAACACACTTCCATTTTCACCTAACTCTTTGAAAATATAATTACAATTTCTAAAATAACTCATCATCTTCATATAAGTAATCTTTTCCTTAAAATTCCCTGCCTATTTAACTAAAGGCTGGAATTAGAAGCAACTCACTCATAAGAATATGTTGATATTTCTTCTGTTAAATGTCTTCACTTAGTATTTAAACCGAGGTCTCTCTTTTATTTATTGTTCTCATTACTGACTGTTATTTAGAAAGGACATTTTAGAATTTTACAAATTATAATGTAATTTTTATGGCCTATATTTCTAAACCCTATTTGTTTAGAAAAATAAGCTGGTATATACCTAAGCTAATAAATAACTCTAAATGTTGGATATACAAATGTTGCTGTGAAGAATTCACTTTCTAATACATTTCAGCTCTGCACACCTGGTTGCTTAAATATAATGTATAGAAATTTTATTTTCTTTATTTTTCAATCTGGTTTATGTATGACCTGAACAATAACAGCACCCTATATCCACTCACAAAGAACATCATTGCTTCATGTGTTAACTTCTAATATAACAAGCAGATTAGCTTAGTGGGAGAGTTATTAGAATAAAAGTTTTTACTGTTCTTTTCTACAATAAGAAGATTATTATTTGGTAAATAGAGAAGGAGGACCTCTAAAAATTTAACAGGCATATATATTTGTTTCTGATGAACTTTACTTGTGCTAACCTAGAAAGGCAAAATATTGCAGGAAAAACAAAATAATACAAAAGATCTGTATTCAAACCTTGATGAAGAATGGAGAAGGTTTGGTAAAGTGTTTCTTTTTGTAAAGTTTAACTAGTAAGTGCGGTTTGTCACTAAAAATATTGTTATAATAATCCAAAGACATACCCATTAGAAAAAAAAAAATTAAACCCTGGAAGGTTTTATTTTATTTTATTTTATTTTTTGAGACAGAGCCTCAAGCTGTCACCCTGGATAGAGTGCCGTGGCATCACAGCTCACAGCAACCTCCAATTTCTGGGCTCAAGCAAGTCTCCTGCCTCTGCCTCCTAAGTAGCTGGGACCACAGGCGCCTACCACAACGCCCGACCATTTTTGGTTGCAGCCGTCATTGTTGTTTGGCAGGCCCGGGCTGGATTCGAACCCGCCAGCTCAGGTGTACGTGGCTGGCGCCTTAGCCCGTTGAGCCACAGGCACCGAGCCGGAAGGTTTTAAATAAATACTAGTCATTTTTTTCCTGTGGGTTTTAGATGTGAAGCGAATATCTTCAATAACTTACCTATCTTCATTCTTAGTTTTTTGTTTTTTGTTGTTGTTTTTTTTTTTTTTTTTGTAGAGACAGAGTCTTCGTTTATCGCCCTTGGTAGAGTGCCGAGGCGTCACACAGCTCACAGCAACCCAACTCCTGGGCTTAGGCAATTCTCTTGCTTCAGCCTCCCGAGTAGCTGGGACTACAGGTGTCCGCCACAACTCCCGGCTACTTACAGTTGTTTTTAATAAATCATGTAAGAAGGACATTTCTAGAAATGCATCCTTCCATGAACTCACCTTGTTTCAAGAGGTATCACCTGTATAAAATAATTGAATATTGAATTGGTTATGTACACTTGTGAAAACTCTTTAAATTAAACATCTAAGTTCCATAAATTTTATTGTATCTAAATTTGAGTAAAGAGGCAGACAGACACTTAAATAAATCTACAAATATACATGCATATATACATAAATCATGTGTGATTATAATGGAAGTGAATCCCAATATGGAGAATAGTCTGTAGCCTCATACTGGCAAAAATGATCACTTTCTATAGAGAGATATTTTATATTTTAATAAAAAAAATCCCAAAATCACGGTAGAAAGGAATGGAATTTGGTACATACTATGAGAGTTAGCTGGGAAATTCACTCAATGTTTGTTTTATGTCTTTGCTCTTAGAAAAAAAGTATTCAATTTAGGTCTAGAAGTTAGCTTCAGAGACAGTACTACCAAGCTTTAAAATTCAGAAAGAGTTGAATTCCTTACGGAAAATGTGAGGCCTGGAGAAGTCCCACCTTGAATAGATTTGAGTATTGACCACTGAGAAGAAGGTCAAACACATGTGGAACACATGACAGTATGTCCAAAGTCTTAATATTCAGAACCTCCAATTACTTAAGTAAAATAAACATCCTTATGTGAATGGGGGAAATAATCTTATGTACGAGTAATGCTTAATAAAGACCCTTGACAATAGATGGAGGAGAAAAACAAAAATCATCTAGTATTCATAAAATTATAATAAAGTGTACCTTATCTGAGAAAATTAAATACATAGCAAGAAAAAAAATTAACAGAAGATGCTAAACACAATGTAAATTGCCTTAATGCTCTCAGAACAATGTGAATCACTAACCTAACCATAAAATAAAACCTTAAAAATCTGCTTGTTAAGAAGCAATAGGCCAAAATGTCAGAAATTAAAAACACCATTGAAAAAAAAGTAGTTAATATGCTAAATAATATAAAAAGCAAAGGAGAAAATAAGTAAAAAAAAAAAAAAATCAAAGATGATATCAAAAGATGACCCCTGGAATCTGAGCTCTTTGAAGTATAATAAAAATTAAATTATTGAACATAAGAGCCACTACTTAATAGATATACCTTCTTGGATGACAAAGTTTATTCTTTTAAAGATGCCAACATTTTCAGTTTACTATTTTAGTGCATTTCTGATGAAAATCACTCATTTCTTTTTTTATCCTTATTTCTTGCCATTATTTTCTATCTCTCCATGCTGAATTGTAAGTAATTTATCCTGAATTTTATATCAATATATTATTTACCCTTTAATTGTACCTAATTTGTGAGTAAATTATCTTTTTTATAAATCTGAGTAAGCACCTTTGTATTTTTAAAAGTTCTACTGATTCCTTCTACAATCTAATATTTCCATTGTTTTTCTATGTAATCATTGCATCTGATATTTTCCAGTGAAGTATTTGTGCGTTTAATTATATTTTATGTTGTTTTTATTGATTTTAGCTTATTGATCTTGTTGTATTCAGTTCTCTAAGAATAGCTGAAGGTTTAGATTGAAGACATCTTTACAAGGGATTTCTTTCTTTTTTTTTATTGTTGGGGATTCATTGAGGGTACACAGAACAAGGTTACATTGATTGCTTTGTTAGATAAGGATGCTCTTATATTTGTGTCCTGCCCCCAAAAGGTGTACCACACCCCTCCCCAATCCCACCCTCCTTCCCTTTCTCTGCTCTCCCCATCCTCACCCCCCCCACTATGTACTAGGACCTTAATTGTCCTCATATCAGAATTGAGAATATAGAATTCTTATTTAAAGCATCACAAGAATGGAGAAATACCTGGTTAGAACTGCGTTAAATAAAGTTCAAGTCTGAGATTACCTGGGTCATCCAGACACATAAAGCCAATGTTACGTCCAGGCTGGAACTGCATTACATCTGGTTCATCTTACTCTAAGAATATAGGATTTAGTGATCTCAGTCTTTTGGGGGAGGGCTTTTTAAGGACACTGCCTAGCATATACCTGTCTTGGGTTTTGGTTTATTTCCCAGTCATTCTGAAGTTGTCAAAATAAATAATAATATCAGCAATTTTTAGCTGGTAAAGTATTATCATTCTCTTTGTTCTTCTTTGTCTTTAGAGTTGGCTTGATCACAAATTAGAAATTTATAAGTTCTCAATGCTTTTAAACAGATGTTTTAAAATATATAATAACTATAATTTTAAAGGTTTTTTTCAGTGGGAAGTATAGTTCCAATAATTTATGCTCCTATCCCACTATTAATGTAGCATAAATCTTTGCCTGTTACATATACATTTTATATTTTCAGTGGGAAGTATAGTTCCAATAACTTATGTTACTATTCCACTATTAATGTAGCATAAATCTTTGCCTGTTATATATACATTTTATATGTCAGATGATTTGTCTTTTTCTAATTAATTTTATTTTAGAACTCATTTTTAAACCTCCATTTTATAGGAAAAGAGCTTGACGTTTGATTAGGACCATTTTAGCATCACAAATTTCTACTTGAATAACCACAAGAAAGTGATTTAACATTTGCAAACATATTTTTTTTTCATTTGTAAAACGGAAATAAGTAACTGTGCTGAATATGCATTTAAGAAAATAATGGATAAAAATATAACACATTATCTGCAGAATAATAGGAAGTCACTAATTAGCTCTCTTAGCCTTCCTATTTCCCACTGAATTTCTTGGCTATGAACTTCACCAGGGAACACACTCTATTCAATAACATGAATTGCCTTGCGTATCTTTTGGGGAAAGTAGTTCTCCCAAACAAATCAAACCATGTCACTCATGCCATTTTCTTCTGTCTCTCACAAATTTCTGCTATTCTCCTGTTGATTTTACATTTAATAGAGGATAAATTCTTTGTTCACAATCATAATCAAATAGCACTTAGAGAATAAAAGTTATTGAGACTGGACAACTCTCAATTCAATTAATACCTGATCTTTCAGAGATACATCAGTTGTTCCTAAAGTAGTCAAATCTCTTTTGTTTTATAATAAAAAAGCAAACAGATGCTCTGATAGCTAAAAGGAACACACAGAGTGTCAAAATGAAGTCTCACTTTTGAATTTTAACTTGTGGGCATATGTTTTGAAAAGATGACCTAATTTACAAATAAAGTTGCACTAACCCGAAGGAAGCTACAGAATTTATCCTAACATGGTAAGACAGGATGGCGTAATGATTAGTTGTCATTATTTCTGAATAATGATACAACATTTATTTAAATCTTAGAAGCTCTCACACACACATACATATACACACATACTCATTACTCTGAGGAGATGGAAGATGGGGAAATAAAACACAATTTTCCAAAAGCAGAGAAGTAGTATGTAATATCTAATACTAACCTTAGTGACAGCAGGGGAAGTTCCCCAAATTAAATATATATATATGTATGCACATATAGATTATATCTATATCTCCTAAAGGTTTTGGATTTTGAATTAGCTAACCTGGTATAATGAAGTAGATACTTTGTTGCCAATCAATATGCCCAAATCAAAATTACACCAGTGAGGCTCAGCGCCTGTGGCTCAGTGGGCTAAGGCACCAGCCACGTACACCTGAGCTGGCGGGTTCGAATCCAGCCCCGACCCGCCAAACAACAATGAGGGCTGCAACCAAAAAATGGCCAGGCGTTGTGGCGGGCGCCTATAGTCCCAGCTACTTGGGAGGTGGAGGCAGGAGACTCGCTCGGGCCCAGGAATTGGAGGTTGCTGTGAGCTGTGATCTCATGGCACTCTATCCAGGGTGAAAGCTTGAGACTCTGTCTCAAAAAAAAAAAAAAAAAAAAAAAAAAAAGATCCAAAATTACACCAGTGAAACTAGTTATTATTATCATCACCAAGTGATGTAAATTATATTTATGTGCTCAACAGTATTACCAGTTATAGGCTGGTTAAATGATATGCAGCTAAAAGCAGAATAGAAGTACATTTTGTTTCATATTATGAATTCTTTTCCATTAATGTCAACTTAGAGAATGAGAGTTATTAAAATTTCAATGTCATTCATTCATTTATAATTGTTGACTATTTGGTTATAATTTTTTCCATAGATATAATCACAGACCGCATATTGTGACTCTCCTCTGGGCTCTTAGGAAACCAAGTTTCTGTTATGCCTAATTTTTATTCTTAAATTTAATCTACATAACATATTTCTATTCATGTATATTCCAGATGTGTGGGTTCTAAACAATAAAAAATTTACTGGTGGCCACTGGGCAGAGTTTACTTTTTGAATGTTTTTGAAACACATTATTACACTGTCGTAGGTTTTCAATTCCTCCTCTAGGCGCTACCTATCTACAAAATCTTTTCCTTAAGTAAAGAAAATTAGAAATGGGAAGAGGAGAATTCTCTTTTCTCCTTGCCTCTCCTCTTTCCTTCATTCTCATCTTAGTGTAGCCAGAACCTCTCTCTCTGCCAGGTCCTTAGTCTCAGAGATTCAAGGAGTGACTCTACTGACCATTGTGAGGAAGCACAAGATAGATTTTACTAATAGATAAGAAGGAAGAGGAACTTCTGGGGTGGCAAGGGGGAAACCCGCGTAGGGAGCCCTAGGCCTTCCTTCCAGGGGTTTATATATGGCTTCCCTAACTGTGGAGAGAGGGTTTTTTGGGGGATGGGATGTCATATCTGTTTGGTGCCAGGGGCTTGAAGGCAGAAGTTAATTCTAAAACTGGCCATGTGTAGAAATAAGGCCTTGTTTAGGGTGTGTTCTCTGCTCTAAGAATGGTGGTGCAGGTGGAACACTGGACAGACTACTTTTCACGAGCCTGTACTGGGCCCAGGGAATGTGGTCTGTGTTCAAGTGGGCTGTGGGCCTTCTTGGGCCCAGTAAATGGGGTTCCTGTCCAGCCCTGAGCAGGGAAACCCTGTATCACTAACAAGTCATAGCTGTCCATGATTGTTCAACAGCCTGACCTGCTTCACTTCTCAGAGGTACAAATGTGCTGAAATATTTTTCATTATTCAAGTGCTTTCTCAAAGTAATGAATCTTCCCATAAGAGGAACTTTAGTATCTTTCCTCAAGGCTTCCATCCCATCTCACCACATGTGGTCTTCTAGTATTTTCTGATTGAACAAGCACTCTGGGAACATCATTCTAAAAGAGTTCAAAAGGGGTGGATGTGCCTGGTCTCAACAATGAGTCATAGAGAGAAATAAGACCAGATGACAAAGTGGTTCCGTGGCCTCCGTTCATTATCACCATTGTGGACTAGTTCAGCCCTGGCTGGTGCGCTTGCCCTGTGCTCTGCCAAAATCTTAGCACTTCTATCTCAATCTCGCATCCTCACCCCCCTGGTTTGCATAAAAATGCCATGGGGTGATGTGGAGAGATGCTAGTTTTTTTTATAGATGCCAAAGTAGCTTTGTACCCTGTGACTTTCAGGCCCCCCGGGGTTAGATAATATTTAGATAAGGCCTCGAATTCAAAATTCTCCTCCTCTGTGCTTGAGGACCCAGAGTGAAGCCTAACCGGGAAATTCTACAGCTTACCCCTTTCTGAACAACCGTAAGAACAAACACTTGATGACCAACAGCAGGGGCATTTATGTAAGCACTCTTGAACCACTGTTATCTCCACCTTCCACTAACACAAACTGAACAGCAAAGGGTTCAGATAACCTGACCGCAGATACAGAACAGCAGAGAGTTCAGAGCAGAATGCAGGCGTTCTGCACCTGAGCGCCCATTCTTCCCTGAGCCTTCTCCATTGTTTTTTCTGCTAGTTCAGCTCAAACAGGACGAAACAGAACCACTGCAAAGGCTTTTCAAACTTTAATTATGGTGGCTTTAGGGTCTGTGTAGAGGAACTTTCCTTCACTGAAGTCTCCACTTTCCTTAAGCAAATTTATGGACTCCCTCTATCTGAGAGATAATTAGCTGAGCAGCATTGTGATTTGCATAACTAAGGCAGTTCAGTGAAGTGCTTTTTCTTTTATTATCAAGGAAATCTGCTCCAAGAGCACTTGTATTTTAGCATAGTAAAATTCTTGTCTGTGTTTTTATTTATTTTTATTTTACATAGGAATGCATTTAATTCAGTTTCAACAGGTAGAGCTGAATTGGAAAAAGGAAATTATGTAATCACTTCAGAGAAAAGGAGAAAGACAGAGTTTAGAAACATTAACATTCTTTTGAAAGAAATAATTGTGACTAATTTTATGTCTAATGATACTTTTTTGATCACATTTCTGTGAATGGCAATGCGATCTAAAATATTTAGAAATAAAATTTGACATTTTTACTTTTTAAATTTGTACTACTGATATGATATTAATTTAACCTCACCTGTATTTTTAAATTAATGATTACCCTGACATATTTATGTTGTATTTGAAATTAGTTATAGGTAAATAGAATATATTTGACCATGACCATGCTTTTTGTTTTTTTAATGACCTTGTCAACCTCTGTTTTTTCCTACAATTGGCCTTTTACATTTTAGTTTTTAATTTAACTATTGATATGCCATGCTGTGGTTTAGGCCTGCCATTTTAATATATTGTTAGTTTCTGTTTGTTTACTAAGTTTCTCATTTATCTGTTTCTATCTTTTTCCCTCTCTCTCTCTGTTTTTTTTTTTTTTTTTTTTTTTTTTTTTTTGTTAATTTTAAAAAATGATTACATTTATAATAAATTATTTTAAATATATAGGAAAATAAAAAATAA
>CAUYRH010103605.1:0-19281 GCA_963574655.1 Perodicticus potto | reverse complement strand
CAGCTGCCAGCTCACCTCTGTCACCAGGGATACTCCAGAGGAGGAACAGGTGCCGTGCTCTCAGGTTCCTGGACCCCAGAAACTCTGTGTAGAAGTGGAGGCTACTTTCTTATTTCCAGTTCCCAGCTGTGGCTTTTGTTCTGGGGCTCTGGACTTTTATCCCCTAACCCTCACACATAGCCCCCCCAAAGGCTGTTTTACCCATGCCTTACTGGATTTGGCCTGTCTTCAAGAATGGTAATTATGAAGAATGGAGAAGTTTGGACCGTTCCTGTCTTAGGGGAAAAGGTAGGACAAGGGTGTCCCTGCCTAATGTTGGCGGGGAAAACCATTTGTGTCCCTAGCTATTGAGGGCTTGGCCTAGGCCTGCAATGGACAAGCTATGTTTTGTGTTAAGGCTGTGCCGTAATAAAAGCCTCTTCCTCCACTCAGAGGGTGTGGCTGGCCTCTATCCTGTAGATGGAGTGGGAGAATTGTTTGATTATCATTTTCTGACATGTTTACTAAAATGATCTGTGAATTGAAAAAAAAAAGAAAGATGAATTTATTAGAAGAGACAGATTCAAGAAGAATTTGAAATGATGATACAGATATTTGATGATTTGAATCATGCATGCACATTTATGCAAGTCAATACAATTGAAATGTTGTGGGGGCAGATGAGAAATAAATTTATTTTACATCTCTGTTTATCTTAGAAGGTTATTGTTATGTATCATGTTTAGAAGCATCTTACCAAATACTTACAGTTTTTATTACCTAACTAGCACTTATTAATAACAATAATTTGAGGCCAGGCACAGTGGCTAACACATATAATCCTAGAGAGGCCGAGGCAGGTGGATTGCCTCAGCTTGTAAGTTTGAGATTAGCCTCAGCCAGAGTCTCTAAAAAAATAGCTAGGTGTTGTGGTGGACGCTTGAAGTCCCAGCTACCCGGGAGGCTGAGGCAAGAGAATCACTTAAGCCCAGGAGTTTGAGGTTGCTGTGAGCTGTGATGCCACAGTCCTCTACTAAGGGTGACAAAGTGAGACTCTTGTCTTAAAAAAAAAAAATACCAATAATTTGCAGGAGATTATGGTTTACAAATGTTTGATCTACATGATATAGAAAACAAAAAGAAAATACTGCATGGCCAACCCTTTTAGAACTATTCCTACAGTGGCCTACTCATTCTCATGCCACAGAAACTGCTTGTGTACAAAAATGATATAATTTACATGAAGAGAGAAATGAAGAGAAGTTGAGAAGTCATTCGTGATGACATATTGAAACTGTAGCCTAATTTTAGCTGAAGAAATTCTTAAGAAGGCAAAATTAACTATAGAGCCCATTTAATTTAAGGTTGATAGTGTAGTTTTTAAAATAATAATTGTTTTTCTCAAATGTGTATATGATTTTACATCTCTGTGGCTGTGAAAAATTTCTAGATCTCAAAATAGCAATTTAAAAACAAACCAAAAAAACTCCCTTTTATCAAGGAGTTTGGGTAAGCAAGCAATATAACAGCAAATTCTTTACCAAGACCCTCTTGCATAATGCTAGGGTTACCTAAGTGAAAATGGGATTGTTTCTAAATAATACCATCATTTACTCACTTTTTAAAACTTCCTCCTACTCATTTTCAGAATGAAAAAAACGAACAAAATATTTTCTCCACACAATTTATGTGTAATTGTTTTTCTATTTTGAAAATAGTAATGGGGTGCTGGCTTTGGCAGCACATATACTAAAATTGGAATGAAAATAGTAATGGCAACATCCAACAAAGGCTCCTGAAGGTTTTTTTAAAAAACACATCAATCAATTTCTCAGCAGGGAGCAGCAATGTAGGAAAAGCGCAGATCAATAAAGCTCAGATGTTTCCTTTTGCTCTGACTCCATTCTTTTCATTAAAGAATACTTTCTGCATACAGCAAAATGTAAGCTCGAAGTACATTTAAAGGAATAAGGAATAGCAATAGATGCTAGGTATTGATTGGGGATGAGAGGAGGGGACAGCTATCAGCACTCACACTTCTTCCATTTCCCAAATGGTTCCCTGTTCAGTTCTTTTGTTTTCCCCTACCTTCCAGGGTTATCAGGAACAAGCTTGGCTGTCTAGGAACTGTGATAACCTCCCCTAGAGAAGTTCAGCTAAACAAGGTGAGTTGTGATAGCTTCAAAGACTGCCATGGACCCTGAGCTTGGGAGGAAAACAGTGGAAAATTGAGCCAAGACTGCAAAAACAACCTGAATTGTAGCCCTTTGACCAGAGGGATTAAGACCCCCCCACAGGTGGAAACTTGAAAAAAGAGGTGCTTACTCTTAAGTTTTCTATCTTTCAATCACTTCAAAGTCTAACTCTTCCTTTCTCTTCCCTCTAACGAAAATATTAAGATGTACATTTCCCGTGTTTATGAATAATGCTGCTTTTCCTTTTTAAAATTTTATTTCAGTGGCGCCTGTGGCTCAGTGGGTAGGGCGCTGGCCCTATATAGCGAGGGTGGCAAGTTCAAGCCCAGTCCCAGCCAAACTGCAACAAAAAATAGCCGGGTGTTGCAGCAGGCGCCTGTAGTCCCAGCAACTTGGGAGGCTGAGGCAAGAGAATCACTTAAGCCGCTGGAGTTGGAGGTTGCTGTGAGCTGTGACACCACAGCACTCTACCGAGGGTAACAAAATGAGACTCTGTCTCAAAAAAGAAAAAAAAAGTATAGTCAAATAGAATGAACAAAATTTATGTTCTTTTTCTCTCTCCTCTCTACTCTGTCCCCCCCTTTCTCTCTCCTCTCTCTCTTTGCCCTCTCCCCTCTCTCTCTCTCCTCTCTCCCCCTCTCTCCTCTGTCTCTCTCTTCTCTCCTCCTTGGTGCTGCTCTGCAGCATCCCCCGCCAATAAAGACCTTTCATATCAAAAAAAAAAAAAAATTCATTTCAGGTTAATGTGAGAGTATGAACAACTAGGTTACCATGTTTGCATCTGTTAGGTAGAGTCCCTCTTGCAATGGTGTCCCACAGCCAGGAGGTGCACCATACACCCTTCCATCATGCCCATTAAGAAGGAGCACACCAATCCATTTCTTTTCAATTTGCATTGAAGGAGTAGAGATGCAAGACTTGTTTGAAAATTTAAATTCGAATTAATTTTTCTGGTAGACAATTACAGCTGCCATTCTGGTCTGCTCAAGTTCCACACACTTTACCTCTCAGTAATGGAAGCTGTCTCTCTGGCCATTAAAAGGAAAATCTGACCTCAGATTAGCCAATCAGATCTCAATTTGTGGCAGTAATGACTGGTCCAAAGGGTAGATGTCTGACCCCAAAGCCTGAAGGATGAATAAGGCCGACATGTGAATACTGGAAGACAGAGCCTCTGTCTTTCCAACGGGGCAGCGAACCTGGGGCAGTCAACAGTTTCCCTTTCCACAGAGCAAATGTGTCTTTCTTCAGTGAGCAAAAACGAAGTCACACTGCAAAGAGAAAGCGGTCTTCCCGTTCAGCCATTCGGTGAACATTCTCTGAACTTCTGCTGTGTGCCCAGTGTTGGGCTGGGCACGGTGGATACAAAGACGAAGTAGTATGATGAGCATATTTTGTAAACAAAAATCAAAACATTATCTGTTCAAAGAATTTTGCATAACTTCCAGATGTGAAATGTTGTCATCTGAGAGATACTGTTTAGTCTTTACTTGAAACATGGTTATTTTTAAGACATTTGGGTGGTCTGAATGGGGTGGGGGGAGAAATCAACAGGATAGCCACAGTTGGAAATATAATAGAAAAAGGCCCAATAAATATAAGGAATCACCTATTCCCTTAAACCTTCTACTTATTCAACACCATGTAAAACAGAAAAATAAAATAAAATTAGTGAAATAAGAAAAATATAAATGCTATCCGCTCACAAGTAGAAGAGAGGATATTATAAAATATAATATGCCATGCTGAGCAAGCTCAGGTGCTGAGTTTATCTGATGCCACTGAGGTACATATTTGTTAATAGAGTCCTCACATGTAAAACAAGAATAATAAAGCCCACCTTAGCCACCTCATAGGGCTGTTTGAGGATGAAAGCATTTAAGATACTAAAAGCACTTGAACCAGTACTTTCCACATGATAAATAATAAGTGGTTTTTACTACCTTAACTCTGGCTATCATTACAACAGGAGAACATTGAGGGCCAAAGCAAACTCTAAGAGAATATGAAATACAAAACACTGGGAAAAATCAACAACTATTAGCAAAAAAAGGCTATGACATTTACAGGGGTCTTGTGATTACTCTGAGATTTATAGTAAAAAGAAGTTTTAATCATTTATATGCTTTGGTTTTTAATACCCTCAAGGGTTCTACATAATTAAAACTGAGCATACTAAAATATAGTATTTTGGAACAGATTTTCTGTGATTCCAGAGTGAACCCAATTAAAATGTATCAGTCCTTCTCTCATGATCTTCAGGTTCCACTTCCTTTACCTTCAAAATGTGTCTGAAACCTGACTGTCCTCACCACTTGCAGTCTTAACAGTGGCACCATCTAGTCTTCCTTGCCTCCTCCTTTCCCCTAGAGTCAGTTTTCCATAGAGCAGCCAGAGTGGGCATTCCTAAATCCAAATCAAAACTGCCTCCAATGCTCACAACCTTCCAGTGTTCATAACTCTTTCATGGCTTCCTCTCATAACCAGAAGAAAATTCAATCTCTAAGGGAGTAAAAAGGCCCTGTGAGACTGGGCCCTACCCACACTTTAGAACCCATCTATTCACACTCTCTCTTCAGGTTTTAGGAACATGTCAAGGCCTCCTACTGGACTGAAAGGTTCTTCTCCAAGATACACAGTTGACCTGATTCTTCATTTCATTCTCCTCTTTTGACAAATTCACCTTCGCAAAGAAAACTCTTTCCTGAGTACTCTATCTAAAATAGTCACATCTCCTCCTTTTCTCTTCCTTGCTCTGTCCCTTGTTATCCCCGTAGATGGCTTTATCTTCTTCTTCATAGCATTTACATGATCTGATAGTATTTTACATATGTATTTGTTACGACAGGAACCATGTATGCCTTATTTGTCACTATAAGGTCTACAACAGTGGCTGCCACAAAGTAGGAACCCAACAAATATTTGTTCAATAAATAAAAGCTTTTATAACAGTGGTTCTCAACCTTCCTAATACCGCGACCCTTTAATACAGTTCCTATGGGTTGCGACCCACAGGTTGAGAAGCGCTCAATTATGTTTTTATTAAGAGCTAGCTAAAGCAGAAAATATTAAGGATCGATTATGTTTTCATAAGAGCTAGCTAAAGCAGAAAATATTATAAAACCTATTGTTGAGCTCTTGTTGACCAAGGTGAAACAGAAACCGCTAAAATGGCAAAAACTGCAGATAAACATTAAGGGGTTAGGCATTAAGTCTGATGTTTCTAGGCATCAAATGTTACCTGTATAATTGACCCTCAAATTTAGATCTTCAGTCTTGATTTCCTCCTTCACTCCATTTGCACATCTAATTACCTGGCAATATGCTCCCCTTTGCGTTCCTACTCATGCTGGGTTATTATAACCCCCAAAACCATGTTAACCACAAAACTGGCAATCTTCTATGTTGTTATCTGCTAAATGTACAGGCAAAATATACTCACACATAAACACACACACATGGGAGTTTTGGTCTCTGTTCTACAAAGAATGAGATATAGTGATATATACTTCTGTACATATTTCTTTTCTCATTCAACAATACCTCACAGAAAGTTCCTGTGAGTTAGCTACCATAATGCTCTTTGTGATAGAAATATAATAACCTATACTGTAATATAGTTACTCATTCCACTGTTAATAGGCATTATTTTGTTCATACTAGTGCTTTTATTACTGAGAAATAGATCCCCTGAAGTGGATTACTGGAGCACGGAGAATATATATTTCCAATTTTATAGCTATTGCCATATTGCCTTCCAAAAAAGGCAGTAACAACTCACATTTCCATCAGCAATGTATTCAAATAACTTCCCACATTTCCATCCCCAAGTAACAAGTGGTTTGGATCATTTTTAATGCTTGCCAATCTTATGGATACAAAGTGATAGTTTAATGTTATTTTAAATTGCATTTCACTAACTGCTAATAAGTCTGAGGATCTTTTTTTTTTTTTTTTTTTTGACACTGCTTTGTCCTGTCTCTCAGGCTAAAGTGAAGTGGCATCATTATAGCTCACTGCAACCTCTAACTCCTGGGTCGAAGCAATTCTCCTGCCTCAGCCTCCCAAGTAGCTGGGACTATTGGTCCGCATTACCATACTCAGCTAATTTTGTGGGGTTTTTTGTAGAGACAAGGTCTCACTCTTGCTCAGACTGGTCTCGAAATCCTGACCTCAAGTGATCCTCCTGCTCTGGCCTCCCAAAGTGCTAGGATTACAGGCATGAGCCATCATGTGGGGCCAAGTATCTTTTAAAATATTACTGGCCATCTGAATTTGATCTTCTGAAATTGCCTATTCATATCTTTTGCCCATTTTCCTATTGGGCTGTTGTCTTGTTATCAAACTGTAAGAGGTATTTGCATATTATATAGATACAAATTCTTTATCTGGCATCTCTGTTACAAGTATTTTATTTTCCAAGTTTTCTGTGGAGTATTAGTTGTATTTATATTTTCTTTTGCTATTATGTTTTAACTTTTATATAGCCAAAATTCTTTTCCTTGTCAAGCTTCTACATTTCCTGTTTAATTAGGAAGATCCCCTAAAGGGTGCCTTTTATTAAATATCTGTTTTCTTACATGTTTACATGGATGGAGCTGAAACATATTCTTCTTAGCAAAGTATCTCAAGAATGGAAGAAAAAGTATCCGATGTACTCTGCCCTACTATGAAACCAATATGAAAGCTATAACCCAATTATAGCTCAAGAAGAAGGGGAAAGGAGAGAAGGAAGGGAGGGGGTAATGGGTAAAGGGAGGGTAATTGGTGGGGCCACACCTACAGTGCATCTTACAAGGGTACATGTGAAATTTACTAAGTGTAGAATATAAATGTCTTAACACAATAACTAAGAAAATGCTGTGAAGGCTACGTTAACCAGTTTGATGAAAATATTTCAAATTGCATATAAAACCAGCACATTGTACCCCATGACTGCATTAATGTACACAGCTATGATTTAATAAAAAAAAATCTGTTTCTTCCTTCTACATAAAATATAAGAAATCTTCTTTAAACTGTTTTTTATTAAGAATACCCCCTCCTCTTTTTAACATCTGATATTTTTCATCTCTTTCTCATTTTTTACTCTATGCACTACAAAATCCTGACAGTTTTACTATCCAAGTAAATAGACTTTTCACATAAATTTGAAGATAAAAGATGAAGATTTGAGATATTTCTTGAATTTTCTATCCATTCTAATGGAACGTTCCTCTTCAATATCACTGTCAAAGAAAAACCTAACCTCTGTTTTGCTCATTTTCTCTAGACCTTACTATTTCGTTTTTTCAAAGTTTGTATTAATTTCATTCTGAGTCACATATATTTCTCATATTAATGTTGAAACAACCAAATTAAATAAATGGATAACACTGCAAATTAGACTTAGTTATGTTTTAAGTGTGACAATTTTAGAACCTGACAATTATTCATTTCCTTCCTTTTACTGTCAATTAATATCTACTTCATGTTAAGTATTAGAAATACAAAGATAAGGAAAACACAGCTTCTGACTTTATTTTTTAATTTTTATTTATTTATTTATTTATTTGAGACAGAGTCTCACTCTGTGCCCTGGGTAGAGTGTTGTGGCATCCTAGCTCACAGCAACCTCGAACTCCTGGGCTCAAGTGATCCTCTTGCCTCAGCCTCCTGAGTAGGTGGGACTACAGGCACCTGCCATAATGCCCAGCTAGTTTTTCTATTTTTTTGTAGACACAGGGTCGCACCCTTGCTTAAGCTGGTCTCAAACTCCTGAATTCAAGCAATCTACCTACCTACATCTCCCAGAAGTGCTAGGATTATACGCGTGAGCCACCACGTCCAGCCAACAGCTTCTGAGTTTAAAGTCATGGAAACACGGTGTGTACATAATGTATGTGCATATATGTGAATATGTAAATATTATATATACAGAGAGAAAAATTATTGTTTAATGCTATTCAAGATCTATTATAAGGAATTATACTGCATATATTAGGTAATAATTGGGATAATTTCAAATTATAGAAGCTAATGAAGCTGAAGACTGAAAAAGGCATTTACAGGACTGAGAAAATTAAAATTTAGAACTGTTTTCTTGAATCAGATTCAGTCAGTTAAGCTTTAAAGATATCATTTTACCTAGATAATATAATATTCAAGTCAGGCAATATAATACATTTTATAAGAGATCTAGGAAGTGTCAGTCAATAGATCACATATCTTCAAGGGTAATTTGGCCTACATAAAAATTACTTTTAAAAAAATGTGCCCAGCCTACAAATTTACTTACTCAGTAAGGGTCAGGTTTTTTTGTTTTTTTGAGACAGCCTCAAGCTGTCACCCTGGGTAGAGTGCTGTGGCATCACAGCTCACAGCAACCTCCAACTCCTGGGCTCAAGCGAGTCTCCTGCCTCCGCCTCCCGAGTAGCTGGGACTACAGGCGCCCGCCACAACACCCGGCCATTTTTTGGTTGCAGCCGTCATTGTTGTTTGGCGGGCCTGGGCTGGATTCGAACCCGCCAGCTCAGGTGTATGTGGCTGGCGCCTTAGCCCATTAAGCCACAGGTGCTGAGCCAAGGGTCAGGTTTTCTTAGGTAATCAAGAGTATCCTAAGACTGAGAACAATTTGGAAAATTATAAATATAAATATTTAAACATCTTGGAAATTTAAATAATTGAAAATGGGTTTAATGTGATTTTAAAAATGGTCTAAAAATTTCCCAATATAAAGTGCAATTATGATTATGCTAAAAAGTCATCAATTGATAGATAAAATGCTAGAAAAGCACAAGAACCTTAGTAGTTATGTAAGGGGTTCTCTTGTTTTGTTTTGTTTTTGAGACAGAGTCTTATTCTGTCACCTTGGCTAGAATGCAATGGCATTATCCTAACCGAGAGCAACGTCAAACTCCTGGGCTCCAGCAATCCTCCTGCCTCGGCCTCCTGAGGCCTGTGGCACCATATCTGGCTAATTTTTCTATGTTTAGTAGAGAAAGGGTCTCACTCTTCCTCAGGCTTATCTCATACTCCTGAGCCCAAGCAATCCACACGAGCCTCCCACAGTGCTAGGATAACTAACAGGTGTGAGCCACCGTGCCTGGCCTAATATCTAAGTATATTCCATGAAGGAAAGATTTGTTCTTTCTGTGAAATTCTAAGAGACTCTGTCAATCCTTACTTAGGGTTTGAAAGCAATCCACTTACTGATTTACTCAGTGCTGATCACATTTAGCAAACACATGCAGCACGTCACAGACAGTGAGCTATCATACACGTTTACCCACCCATCCATCCACTGGCATCCCTAAATCCTAATTCAAGCCTCCAATTCAAGAAATCAGCAGCCAATTTTTCTAGAACAAAAACACAAGATAATTCTATTTATATTGACCAGAAATCTTACCCTCAGCAAAGACAAATTTCAGCAAATTTTAAACCTACATAGTTATCAAATAGAATATGTACCTGAAAATGTTCAATTTTCATCATTGAAGTTGAGATATTTAGAAATTATAAAAGCTTAATAACAGGCAAAAAAAGAAAGTCACAGATTGAAGCACAATTCTTTTATCAGCGTATCAGGCTAAAAGACAAACAAAAAGTTCACAAGAAGATTTCAGCCACTAAAAGCTTCCAAACGACTACTTAGGTTTATCTCACATATTAAAGAAAACTAAAAATTCTCGTGTATAGCACAGCTACTTGCCACAGACGAAAAAATCTCTATGAATCAGACCAGGTCTAATGACGTCAGTCAACTTGATTTATAAATCCTAATACTGCTCCATTTTAATGCAGCAGGGTTAATGGAGCTCTCTGTTGTGTGTCTATGATATTTCCTATAATGCTTTCTTACAGAATTTACCATAAATATCTGCTTATACTTCTCTTTTATTAGTCTGTAAGATCCTGGGAGAACAGAGTTTATAACCTTAATGACGAATACAAATTTTAGTCCTAAATGTATTATTCATCTTATGTGTTAAATGAATCATGTGTGATAAACAGGATGACCTTAACTAGGTTTAGTTCCTACTCAAGTACAATATACCTTAACATCTTAACGTCATAGACTTGATACAGCTACAAGTTCACACATTCATTACGAGCTGGCATTAAATGAAAGGAACAGCATCTTCAAAAACGAAAACAAAATACATTCTTTTGGAGTCTACAAGCTGAATATTTTCTTGAATTTTATAAAAGCACATGGGATTATTTTTTAAAACATTACATTCATACAAGAGCCTGAAAAATGGGTTTTTAAAAAATTTTACGTACGCTACAATTTCCTAAGTCCAGGTATTCCGAATTACTTCTAATTACTCAACAATTAAAGTGGCTCCAATTGTTTTGCATTTCTTGAAGTAAATGGAGTATTTTCTCACAGACAAAATAGTCTAAATGTATTTACTTAAGAACTACGTCCTATGAAAACCTAGAAAAATCAGAGTACTAACAAAATTATGAAGATTCTTTCCAATACAAATATCTACTTTGGCTTTTTTTTAATGCCAAAAAGTGAGGGGATATATTTAAGTTAGCATAGCAGACGCAGAACTGGTCATTCCTAAAAATAACAAAACAAGTAAACAAATAAAATCTAGCTAGTTTAAGCCATTATTAACAAAACTCATTAATCTGAATTAATTACAAGGGTTTCAAAATTCACAAGGGGAAAGGCCCTAACTACAATACAGTTGTTTATGGACATGTTAATTGATTTGCCCATGACCTATGACAATGTAAACAATACTTACGAATCCCATCTTTTGAATGACTCTAGTACCAGAAAATGATTTACGTTTTTCCCTGGTTTTATATTTTGAAGAAAGAGGTACATTGTAAATCATTTAACACATAGAAATTATTACTAATTGAGATATTATGGTTTTTAATAACTATTTTAACTTTGAATGATTAAATTTAATATCACCAATAGTGAGGCAGATTAACTTCCTGTACTCATGACATACTCTTGTCAAAAGTACTCAAAATTAATAATGAGGAAACAATCAGATGAATCCAAATAGACCATACAGCAAAACATAGAACCTGAAAGGGTCAATGACAACATGGAAGACTCCCCTGCCCCTCTACCCATGACAAGAAAAGGAGACAAAGGCTGGGCACAGTGGCTCACGACTGTAATCCTAGCACTCTGGGAGGCCGAGGCAGGTGGATTGCCTGAGGTAACAGGTTCAAGACCAGTCTGAGCAAGAGCAAGAGTGAGACTCTGTTTTGAAAAATAGCCAGGCGTTGTGGCAGGCACCTGTAGTCCCAGCTACTCGGGAGACTGAGGCAAAAGGATCACTTGAGCCCAAGAGTTTGAGGTTGCTCTGAGCTATGATGCCGTGGCACTCTACTGAGGGCGACAAAGTGAGACCCTATCTCAAAAAAATAAAAATGAAAATAAATTAAATAAATAAAGGAGATCAAAGTAACAGGACAACTGAATGTAATTGTGATTACCTTTGTCGCTGGGCAAGGTATAAAGGATTTTATTGGTACAATTTGAATATAGACTCTATATTATACGAAGTATTATATCCATATTAGATACTTTGTTGCAAAAATTATTATGTTTATATAGTAGAAGTCCTTGTTCTTGGGAAATATATGAAGTATTTAGGAAAGAAAAGTCATATGAAGTATTTACGGAAGAAATATAATGTTTGCAATTTATTCTCAAATGATCAGGGGAAGAGAGGATTTACTTATAGAAAGAAAATGTGGCAAAATGTATTCAACCAATAAGTTCAGTTAAATTATATACCAGTACTGACTATTCTTTAAAATTGAAAATTTGGAAGTTTCAATTTTCTTAAATTTTCACAATAAAAAAGTTAGAGGGATAATAAATAAAAACTCTATACTCCGGTTTGTTCCCACAAAAGCTCATGTGGAGGCTTGGCACTGGGAGGTGGTGCCTTTAAGAGGTGATTAGGTGATTAATGCCTTTGCTGTGGGAGTGAGTTCTCACTTTTGTGAGATCAGTTCCCAGGAGACTGCCTCTTGTGTTTAAGTTTCTTTGCACATGCCTGTTCCTTCTACTTCCCCTTTGCTGTGACGCAGCAAAGGCCTACAACAGAAGCTGACCAGCTGTGGCTGCCTGATCTTGGAGCTCCCGGACTCCAGAACCATGAACTAAATAAATCTCTTTCCTTGATACATTACCTAGTCTCAAGTATTCTGTTAGAACAACAGAAAATAAACGGATATGCTCTAGAACAAAAATAGACAACTAAAATTAAGAACTTAATGGGCTGGGTTCACAAGCAGATTGCCTACAACTAAAGAGAAAATCAGGGAACTAGAAGATAAAGTCAGAAGAAATTATAACTAAAACACAGAGAGAAAGGTTAGAAAATATGATAATGCAAGTAAAACATGAGACATAGCAAAAAGGTCTACAGATACCTTAATAATTGCCAGAAGAAGAGACAAGAGATTAAAGGGAAAGCACTATATGGAGATATAACGGCTAAGAATTTCCCAAGGTTGACCTTAGACCCAAGCCACAGATTCAAGAAGCAATATAGACTCCAACAAGGCTAAATAACACCAAAAAACAACAACAATAACATGCTCAGGCATAGTATAGTAAAACTTGCTAAAAAGAGAAGGGGAAACTGTTAAAAACAGCAGAGATAGATATAACTGTCAGCCACTTGTATGTCTTTTTGAGAAATGTCTGTTCAGGTCCCTTGGCCACTGTTTGCTTGCTGCTGAGTCTTTGCAGTACCTTATCTATTTTGGTATCAACTGTAGGTTGGCTCTTCACTTTGCTGATCGTGTCCCCTATCGTGCAGAAGCTTATCAGTCTGATGCAGTCAGAACTGTTCTAACCTTTCCGTTTTTATGAATTTGACTCCCTAATATAACTCATGCAAGTACATTTATGTCTTTTGTGACTGGCTTATTTCATTAATCATAATACCCTCAAGGTTTATACAGGTCGTAGCATGTAACAGGATTTCCTTCCTATTAAAGGCTGGGTCCTATTCCATTGTATCTTGTATCCACTCACCCAGTGACGGACACCAGGTTGCTGCCTGCTCTTGGCTGTTGTGAACAATGCTGCTGTAAACGCAGGTGTGCAAATATCTCTTTGGAGATCCTACTTTCACTTCTTTTGTATATATAGCAAAAGTGGGATTGCTGGGTCTTATGAAAATCCTATATGTAGTTCTTTGAGGAACTACCATACGGTTTTCCACAGTGGCGGCACGATCTTACATTCCCACTCACAGTGCACAAGGGTTCCAGTTTTTCTACATCTCTCCAACACTTGTTATTTTCTAAAGTTGGTAGAAGTCATCCATTCTAATGTGGTGAGGCATCTACTGTTTAAGTTTTAATAATGTGTTTGTATGTGAACATATATGAATATGTACTTATATGCATATCGAACATTCCTATAAAGAAACACGAGAACCTAGTAACAGAAGTTGTCTTCTTGGAAGAAACTAAGAAGAGATGAGAAAGAAAGAAAGAAATACTTTTTATTAACTTCCTTCAGTATTTTTTGAATTTGAGTGTGCCGACCACTTTTGTTTCTTTTTCATTTGCTTCTTATGTCTTTTTTCACATATTAGTATTTTATAAAGGTGAAATTACATAGAGAATAATCTTTCCCAATGGTCAAGGAGGCACTGAATTTTTTAGACTAAATCTAGATTGAAAATCTTAAAATAATTTAATAAGTTAAAATGTTAGCCAAAAATTAAGCAAGAGAAAAAAATATATATTAAGTATAATCGATTACCAAGATAGATTGTTTCTTTTTTTTTTTTTTGAGACAGAGCCTCAAGGTGTCACCCTGGATAGAGTGCTGTGGCATGACAGCTCACAGCAACCTCCAATTCCTGGGCTCAAGCGAGTCTCCTGCCTCTGCCTCCCAAGTAGCTGGGACTACAGGTGCCCGCGACAACACCCGGACATTTTTTGGTTGCAGCCGTCATTGTTGTTTGGCAGGTCCAGGCTGGATTCGAACCCGCCAGCTCAGGTGTACGTGGCTGGCGCCTTAGCCCACTGAGCCACAGGCGCGGAGCCAAAGATAGATTGTTTCAAGGAAAAATGTTTGGTTTAGTCTCTCTTTATTATAACTTTACCATTTCTGCAGTTGGTTATCCTTACAAAGAATGAATTCTTTTGTTCAACCACAGAAAAATGTTTAATTCTGCCACAACCACTTGTGATACCATGTAACCACTAAAAATGATGTTTGTAAAACTGTGGAACTAAAACAAAAAAATTGATTATTTTATAATTTGGAGCAGAGTACAACTTATATTTGATCAAATATAAATAATATGCAAACAATATGAGGGAGATGACCCATAGATATTATCTTTGAATGAAGGGGCTACAGATGACATTTTTGTTTTTAATTTCAACTATTTTATACTTAAAATTTTTTTTTTTGAGACAGAGCCTCAAGCTGTCACCCTGGGTAGAGTGCCGTGGCATGACAGCTCACAGCAACCTCCAATTCCTGGGCTCAAGCGAGTCTCTTGCCTCCGCCTCCCAAGTAGCTGGGACTACAGGCGCCCGCCATAATGCCCGGCCATTTTTTGGTTGCAGCCGTCATTGTTGTTTGGCGGGCCCAGGCTGGATTCGAACCTGCCAGCTCAGGTGTACGTGGCTGGCGCCTTAGCCCGTTGAGCCATAGGCACCAAGCTTATACTTAAATTTTTTATCATGTATTATTTTCATTAAAAGTTATAATGGTTCTTTTTATTTACAGTAAATCACTAACACAATTTCCCTTTATTTTTCACCAGTTAATCGAATTGAGTTATTCCTACCACACGCTAATTATTAATACAGTTAATTCTAGTTAAAATTCTTGTATAAACAGGAAAATCAAGGTAGAGAGCCTGGGTTTCGGTTAACAAATATTTACAACCCAAGGTTTTCTGTTTTCTTCTTACCATCTATCCACTTCTTCTAGCTCTAAATTCTCACTGTACTTTGTTAAAGTATTTCCTGCAGCTCTTCATATACAGTTTCATTTCATTTGTATATTTGTGTATAACTTCTTATTTCACTTGAATTTTTGGAGATCAAGGATTTTCTTCACATTTTCTAGAGCATCCAGTACAATGTTACATATTTAATAGCTTGTTGATATGTGTTAAATTATTGAAAGCCATAGAATTTTATCATTAAAAGAGAACTTGACAAGAAATCTAATTCTTATCTCAAAACTTGAGACTCCCTATTTTTATCTTCACAAGAAAATATGTAAATTATATGAAAACATCAACAATGTACAGAGTTCAGGACCTCACATCACTTAGGGATAATTCTGATAAACAAAAATACATTGAAAATTCCCAGCTTGAATTGTCTCTGGCTTGGAAGTATATGCCAAAGTATTCATTTAGAATTTGTTGTGGTTTCCCATATGGCAAATCTTCCTTAAAACTCCAGGTCTTTCAAAGTGATTTTCAGATTTCTAAAGTAATAGACACCCTTTTAAAACCATCTGAAATTTTTGGAATCTGAAAACTGGGGAGATGTAAATATGAGCTAATACATAATATTGTATCTTTGCTAAACTCCCTGAGTGAGATAAATGCTGAAATATTTAACAGTAAATTATCTGCAACCAACTTTCAAATGGGTCAGGGAAAATAAAGATATAGACAGAAACATACATAAACATTAGAGAAAAAGAGAACAATAGAGGAAAATATTAACCGTCAGTGCATCTAGGTAAAAGACACAGTTTATACTCTACTGTACTATTTCTGATACTATTCTGAAGCTTGAAATTTTTCAAGTAAAAGTCAGAAGAAAATAAATAAATTCAAACTTACACATTCACTCTCCACAATGCCCATTTCGTACCTTTAGATCTTTTAGATTTCCTTCAAGTAACAGGGTTTTGAGGAACTAGTATCTTTATTTAGACAACAGAGTTTTGCTGGCTTAAATAGAAATTGACGTCTCACAGTTGCAGAGGCTGGAGACTCCCAGATCAGGGTAGCAGCATGATCAGATGTGGCAGCAGTCCTCTCCCTGGTCTGCAATGCTGCCCTCCTTCTGTGTCCTCACATGACAGAGGACAGAGCGAGGAAGCAAGGTCTCTTGTGTCTCTTACCAGGGCACTAAGCCCATCGTGAGGGCTTCACCCTCGTGACCTAATTACTTCCCAAAGGCCCCATCGCCAAACACTCTCACATTGGGGATTAGGTTTCAACATAGGAACTTTGAGGAGACACAAACCTAAGAAGAAAGAGCCTCTCAAGTCAGTTACCATGGATAGATCTTATATGTAAATATCAGCACCAGCTTGCTTTCCTATCAAAACGGCATTCATATGTGTTAAAATATGAGGCACATTTAAATTTTCCAGTAATCTTTTCAAAGGTCAAGAGTATAAGAAAAGGATCCTAGATATTCTTGTTTCTGATATTGACAAAGAAATTCAGAAAGAGCTTCTTGTATATAATCATACTGTCAATTCACAGATGCAGTCAACTTTCCATATAAATTACAAGATTTACTCAGAAAACAAGATCTCCGGTTGGTTTTTAAAAAATGGGTTGAATGAACTGAATTAAACATGAAACTCTCAAATATCTCAACAGTTGAAGTAACAGTCAAAAGACTTCTCAAAGCGAGCTTTCGTGTGTATAAAAAGCAAACCTGGACTCTTAAAGTTTCGACATCATAATTGCTATTGCCATCACTAGTAAAGCCTTTCTTTTCTGTCTCTTGAATATCACAATTAAATAAATAACTAGAAAGAAGTAGTTACATTGAAGTTTGGCCACTGTCACATGGATTGCTAGTTTCATTCGTGGGACGGCAATCATATTGAAAAACATGAGGAAGAGAAGGGGAGAGAGAAATGAGAAAGTGCTTGTCTGAATTATGAGCAAGGAAACAGGTTTTCCTCTACAATCTCCAGAAAGGAACGCAGGACTATGACATCTTGATTTCAGCCCAGTGAGACCCACGCTGGACTTCTGACCCACAGAACTGTAAGACACTAAATTTGTGTTGTTAGGTCACAAAATGTGGGGTAAGCTGTTAAAGCAGCAACTAAAAACAAATACAAAACAGGATAAGGTTTGTTTTACAGGTGATGAATAGGATTCCAGGGTAAATGCTGGACTTAATGTGGAAAAAAATGGTATGAGAAATTTCAGTTGTTTTATAGAAATCTGCCAGTAACAATAATAAAATGCAGCCCACCAGCTTTTGTTGCACTAAAGGAAAGAATTAAAATTCAAGATAGAAGTTTCTCTTTTTTTCAAAAACCTAAGGCTTAAAACTGTGGTCCTCATTAGTTCAAAGACACAAGCTTTATAAGGTGATTTAATTGCTAACATAATTGAATTAAGTGGCTGTTATGAAACTTACCTCCTTGTTACTTTCAATATCTGTTCATTGTTTGGAATAACTTGTCTACATGAACAATTAAGATATGTGAAAACAGAGTTAGATGGTAAACTACAAAGGCAGACCTACCTAGGCTTATAACGGCTTATAGCTTTGGGGGATAAAGTAAGTAGAGCTCATGTTAAGAAGTATCTCTGAATCCTCATGCAATCTTTGCTGAAGTGCACAATTTAGAAAAGCAACATATACTACTAAATGGCAGATTACTAAAGGAAACTAGGAAAATTCAAAACAAAATTAACTAAAAAATGAGCATGCCATTAGAAAGAATGCTGCCAGAAAAGAAAAGACAGAAGCTGTGTAGTGTAAGTAATACGGGGAAGTGATAATGTCAACAGGAGTCTGTAGGTTAAGAGCCGGCTTTTCAATTCTATTTTTATTAAATTAGTCCCTAATTTTATTAAATCAAGTCCCTTTTTCTATTTTTTTGTGAACCAGGTACTTCAGGCAATACCTCCAAAGTCAAATACAACAGCTAAACAAATCTGTAATTTGGGGGATGAAGATTCAAAATTTATACTAAAGTGACAAAAGCAAGGTTGCAGCACACGAGTTTCAAGCCCTGTCCTCTCAAAGAAACATTTATTTAAACAACCATCCATACACAAAATATCTTCCCAAGAGCTAAGGAATCCAGGTAAGAAATTATAGCCCCTGGGAGGGGCACAGAAATAAGAAAAGTTATACTGAAGAGAGTAGGAAGGCCAGTTTCAGATTACCTGCATCACTCAGACCCCACGCTGCAGCACAGTGGGGAAAAGGAGACTAAAGTGAGCACTTGGCTTTACCACAGACACTAACACAAGGCCAACTCCTGCAGAGCCAGGCTGGCCTGTGTTAGGGTCTGTGGACTCAGGTTCCAGGCTCACCCCAATGCTGTGCAGATATAATTGCTGAGGTTCCAGGCCAACTCCCACAAACTCAAGCCTGGTGGACCTAGACACCAGGCCAGACTCTGTGGCCTCTGGCTCCAAGCCCACCCCAGTAACAGACTGGCCTGTGTAGATCCAGGTCCCAGGCCAGCCCCTATAGACCCAAGAACCAAGTAACCCCTTCCACGGACTCTGCCAAATGTCCTGTGCAGAACTTCTGATGGGATGATTACTGGAGGACTTTCCCTGCCAAAGCCATTCTTTAAAGCCTGGAAGAGGTACCTAATTCTTTGAGCATGCAGATACTAACGTAGGGCCACAAAGATCATAATCATAATAATAAGGGACACATGATACCACCCAAAACACAAAATTTAGCAGCAGTAACCAACTCTAAAGAAACACAGATCTACGAACTACCTGACAAAGAATTCAAAATAACCATCCTAAAGAAACTCATTCAGCTATAAGAGGACACGGAAGACTAACAAAATACAAAAAAAAAAAAAAAAAATGCATGAACGAAATGAAAAGTTGAACAAGGAAATAGAAATCATAAAAAGAACCAATGGCCAGTGGCTCATGCTTGTAATCCTAGCACTGTGGAAAGTCAAGGAGGGCAGATCGCTTGAGCTCCCAAGTTCAAAACCAGCCTGAGCTAGAGCGAGACTCTACCTCTAAACATAGCTGGGGCACCTGTAATCCCAGCTACTAGGGAGGCTGAGTCAAGAGGATTGTTTGAAGCCAAGAGTTTGAGATTGCTGTGAGCTGTGACACCACAGCACTCAACCAGGGGCAACAAAGAGAGACTCTGTCGAAAGAGGGGAGGG
>CAUYRH010103603.1:0-12262 GCA_963574655.1 Perodicticus potto | reverse complement strand
TGAAAGAGAGAAACAGGAGAAATATAGGTGTGTGGTAGGGTTCTAGGGCCCAACCTTAGAGACCCCCTACCTCTGGGGGTACTGGGTTGAGTGATTCCCTTGAGGTCAACAGCTCTTAGCCAGCGAGCTCAGACACAGTACTCCATTGCCACCAGGTACAGAGGAAAGACAAAAATACTGTAAATCACACTGAAAAAACAAACAGAAATCCTTATAAGATAGAATTAGGGGGGAAAATAATAGGGACAAAAACGGTAGCAAAAATAAAATTCTATTTGTTGAAGAAGGCAAAAATAGAAGATTGTATTTAAACTAGAATGGTGAAAAAAATGTCAAAAAAACATGTTAGAATTAAAAAAATAAAAAAATAAAAAACAAAACAAAACCCCCACAACCAAGCAGTATATATATCTTTCCAGGTATTGACTGGGCAACAGGTGATCTTCTGAGGATGAGATGTTAGTCACAATGTGATACAGCTGTATGAGGTGAGAGCTGGAGGCCGCTGCTGATTACTCAGACCCTGCAGGTTTGGGAGCCCAGATAACTCCTCAACCCACTCAAAAGACACTCCAAGCCATACACCTTGGCCAAGCAGAAGCTTTCCAGGGACAGCACTTATCTCTGGGATCTCTCTTGGTGTAGCTGCCTGCTTATCCAGTGCGCCAAGTCCAGTCTCCACCTATGTCCCTGAGGGCCACGGCTGTCAATCTGCCAAACACTTAGATCTCTGCACTTCCCCAGTAGCACAGTCCCTGCTTTGGGCAGCTCAGTCAATAGATCACCCACCCCAGGTCTCCCGGCGAATCCTGGTGCTGCAACATGGGGGGGCAGCCCACAGCTGAACGATATTAACTCCTTTCCAGCTCAGCAGCTCAGTCTGGGACCTCAGACAACAACACCCAAAGTCATCTGCACACTGGCCCAAGATCTCCCAAGGCAGTTCAATCGAGTGTCCAAGTCCAAAAAAAAACCCCAAACAACCCCCAGGTAAGGCTTTTCTTGCTTGCAAACTAGCCGTTGCTGTAATTATAGCTGCAGGCAGCCTCGGACCAAACAGACGCACCCACCACTTGCCAGTTTTCCATCACTTTGGTCCTCCTATTGGGGTCCAAAAGTCTCTCACTGACCTCCTGTATCACCAAAGGAAAGCCTCTGGTTCGAACCCACCGGCCAGAGATGCCTGGGGTCCTCTCTCCCCACTCTCGCTGCGCCCAGCTGCACAGAAGCTGCTACTCGGCCGCCATCTTTTTTCTCTCCCACAATTACTTTTATCACTAGATTTATTTAATAGTCTCATAAAAGTTCATTTGTGAACTTTTTTCTTAGCTCTTTTTTTTGTTCCAAAATGTATTTTACCTTTTAAGTAGAGAGTTTTACTTTACATATGTATATATGTGTGTACGTATGTATATATGTGCATATTTACCTACACACATATCTATTGATAGAATTGTAAAGTAAAATTTTATCATATTAAACATAATGTTTTATGGCAGTGTTTTATTATTTTAAGTTGATGAAAGTGCTTTGTATTTCTGGAGCCTGAATTCAGCATTGGACTCACGTTGACTATAGAAATGTTTGTTCTGAAATACTAGACAAAAACTAGTAGATTATGAATGAAGGAAATAAATTTTTTTGAAGGGAATAACTTTGTAATTAAGGTTGAATTTTTCTTAATTGACATGGCTCATAATACATTGTATACACTATTCCCTCAAATACTCAATTGAAGTATTTTAATAATTCAAAATACAAGGTGGGCTTAATATGCTAAGTAGATATCATCATCTTATGGTATTTATAATGTGACATTTTATTATAGAGATTGCTTCAAAACTTGGGAATTTGAAGCATACTGGAGAAAAATGGAACAAATTTTTGATTGTTATTGATTGAGACATAATTTCAATTTTCAGGAATTTACTAGCATATTGAAATAATATAATTTATTACTGAACACAATCTAAGAAATAAATTTTATGGTAAACTAAATTAAATGACAGCAGGATTACAGTGAACTAATTTTTTTTTATTATCTCAGTTCAAATGGTTAGAGTCTTGACATGTATTTTTTCCTTGATGGATGAAAGGAGACAGTAAGAAAGGGAATGAGATAATAAAAGTACAGTCAGTATTGAATCAGAAATATATTGAAAGTCTGAGAGAAATCAAGATATGTGCTTCAATCATTAGAGTTTTTGTCACCACTGAGATTTGTTGGTTGATGAACTGTTAATGAACATGGATAAAAAGCTACTACTACACATGCAGAATAAACAGTTTAATACTCAGAGGACTCTGTGTAAATAGAATTTATAAAGTACAAGCGATAATAAAGTTGGTAGATCAGGAGAGATAAAGTTTAACTTAATTCTAAAGTAGGCTCTATGTTTTCCCCTCACTGGCTTAAATTTTTGTTAATGACACTTAAAAAAAGGTATAATGTTTAGCTTTTTCTTCAAGTAAGGAGACAATGTACATGCAAAGAGCATAAACTATAACATGTAATTTTACCCAAACCAATCTGTTTTAGTCTCATCATTATTCATAATTTTTTATAGTCAAATTAAACAATTATCAATAGGTCATGAATACTTTCAGTTCACAGACTTTCCATGATTTTAACTCCATTAAAAGAATTGAACAATGAAATTTTTATTAGAGAGGCAAACCATGGCATTGGTTAGACACTATTTTTTTAATGCATGAGGAACAAAAATGAATTATTAATACCCTTCTTAAAAAATACAGAATAAATTGTGCACATCACATGAATTGACTTTCTTAATATTTGATCTTTGAACAAAATTTTCATTACGTTCATTGTTTACTTCACTAAACTTATGGTGGATTCTTAGGACTTGAGTCTTTGTTATAAATTATCTATTTATGTCCACTTTTCTAAAATTCCTAGGACTAGATTATCTCCAGTGATAATCATCATTTCCACAGATAGTGTAAAATGGTTCCCTTTTCTCCTCATCCTCACCATCACTTGATATCTTTCAGTTGTTTTAGTAATAGCTACACTAGAAGGTATGAGAGTATAACTCATTTTGGTTTTGATTTATATTTTCCTGATAATTAGCTATGTTCATCATTTTTAATATCTCAGTTAGTGATTGACATATATTCTTTTGAGATATATTGAGATTGGAATATGTACTATACCCATTTTTAGACTCAGTTATTGTTTTCTTGCTATTGAGTTTGAATTCCTTGAATATGTTGGCTGTTAATTCCTTATTATATGTGTTTGGCAAATGTATTCTTCCATTCCTTAAGTTTTTTCTTTGCTTTCTCTCTCCTTTCTTTTTTTCTATGCAGAGACTTTTTAGTTAGATGCAATCCAATTTATCTATTATTATTGTTATTATTATTTTATTTTTGACTTTTTTAGTCTACAGCTAAATAGACTAAAAATCATTACCCTAACAAATGTAATGAATTTATTCCTATATTTTCTTCTAGTAATTTCATGGTCTTACATATAAGTCTTTAATCCATTTTTGAGTTCATTTTTGTGTGAAGTATAATAAATTTCCAATTTCAACATTCTGCACATGAATATCCAGTTTTTCCAAAAACATTTATTGAAAAGACTTTTCCTTCCCTATTGGGTGTTTTTTTCATCTTTTCTGAAAATCAGTTGATTCTAAATTCATGGGTTTATTTTTGCCTCTTCTGTTCTATTGGTCAATATGCCTGTTTTTCTTCTAGCATCATTCTATTTTGATTAGTATAGCTTTATAGTAGAGTTTGAAATCAAGTCCTATCATGCCTATACCTTTGGAGTATTTGTTCAGTATTGCTTTGGTTATTTGGGTCTATTATAATTCCATGCAAATTTTATCTTTTAAAAAAATTTTATGAAAAAGCTCATTAGAATTTTGGTAAGGATTATATTGAAATGATAGATTTCTTTGGATAGTATGGACATGTTAATATTATAAATGCTTCCAAACCATGACGTGGGATATCTTTTCATTTATTTGAGTTTTCTTCAATTTCTTTCATCAGTATTTTATGGTTTTCACTGACAGATCTTACATCTCTTTGGTTAAATTTATTTCTAAATATTTATAGCTTTTGATGCTATTATAAATGGAACTGGTTTTCTTGACTTCTTTTTCAGATAGTTTTTTGTTAGTGTATAGAAACATTATTAATTTGGGGGAGTTTTGGACTGTAATTTTATGGACTTTGTTTATTCTAACAAATTTGTGTTTGTTCTAAACCATTTTTTTTTTTTTTTGGTGGGGTCTTTGGAGATTTTATGTCATCAGCGAATACAATTTTATTTCTTGTTTTTCATTCTGGAGGTCTTTAATTTCTTTTTTGTTCTTAATTGTTCTGACTAGGTTTTCCAGTGTTATGTTAAATAGAAGTGGTAAGAATGAGTATGCTGGTGCTGTTCATGGTCTTGGAAGGAAATCTTTTAACTATTCACCATTGAGTGTTAATGTTAGCCAGAGTTTTTAAATGATATCTTGCTCCTCCTTGACCTAACTTTTCAAGAATACCAGGTAGAAGTAGCATTTTCTTTCCCAAAATAGCCTCATAAGTCGCATAGCCTCACCTGCACAAGAGTGAACTGATTAAGATATAAGTAAAAAAAAATTCAGGGAACTTAAATTACTTTCAAGAGCAGTGGAAGCAACAAGGAACTTTGGAACACGCCTGTAGTCCCAGCTACTTGGCAGGTTGAGGCAGGAGTATCACCCGATGACAGGAGTTCACTTCTAGCCTGGGCAACATAGCAAGAACTCACCTTTTAGTAAGGAAATAATTAAGAAATCAGTAGAAGTATCATTAAACAATTTCCACACAAAATTCTTGTTGATTTGTATATTCTAGATGTGCTTCCACTGTATACTGAAAGAATACTTTACTTTTGAGACCTCTGAATAAAAAATTCCCAGTGATCCCATGATAAAATGATTCAATTTTTTCAAAATATTTTCATAGACTAGTACCTGTAACATATTATATATAATTTTAGTTATATGTGCATATATGTATATGTATTTGTATTTTGTGTGTGTTCTGTACTAATTTGTAGCCTGTCTGAGGTCAGGAGCTATGATTCTTTTGTTTTACTTGACTAGGATTCTTCCTCACACATATATTTCCTATAGTAAGTAATTCATTTATTATTTACATTTCTGAAATATGAATGAAACTGCTGAAGAGAAAGAGGTACTGGAGATAATCTACTCTTACAAAGTTCTAAGAAAATAACAGGAACATTGCATTAATTACTCCTCTACATTCTTAAGAAAATTCATTGTGATTTTTTTTTTCTTAGAATGTTATTGGAAACATGTATTTTGGTTACATAATTTGTTTTTGTACAGATTGATCCTATGCATTGTATCTATTAGGTGTGAATTTACCCACCCTGCTTGATTTTCATTGAGTTTTATTTCCATGTGTGCTTTTATGGTTGATTACTTCCAATTTAGTGTTGAGTACATATGATGTTTGTTTTTTAATTCTTTTGATACTTCTCTTAGAATAATGGTCTCCAATTCATTCCAGATTGTTATATAAGATACTAAATCATCATTTTTTATGATTAAATAGTACTCCATATTATTCATACACCACATTTATTTATTCCATTCATGTATTAGGTGGCCTCTTGAATTATTTCCAAATGTTTGTGATTGTGAATTGTGCTAATGTAAACATTTAGGCGCAGGTGTCTTTGTTTATAAGGTGTCTTTTTTTCCTTTGGGTAAATATTTAGTAATGAGATTTCTGGATAAAATGGTAGATTTACTTTTAATTCTTTGAGGCATCTCATACTAATTCCATAGAAGTTGTAATAGGGTACAGTCTCACTGACAGTGTATAAGAGTTCCTTTTTCTGCATCCATACCAGCATGTAGTGTTTTGAAACTTTTTGATACATAGTTAAAAGCCATTCTCACTGGAATCAGGTAATATCTCATTCTGGTTTTCACTTGCATTTCCCTGATGATTAGAGATGTTAAAATTTGAATATTTTTCTTATTATTTGTCCATTAGTGTATCTTCATTGAAAAGTCCTGTTCATATTCTTTTGCTTACCTTTTAATGGGGTTCTTCGATTTTTTTTTTCTTGCTGATTTGCTTGAATTCTTTGTAGATTCTGGTTACTGGCTTTTTATTAGGTATATAGAATGCAAATCTTTTCTCCCATTCTGTAGGTTATTTGCTTGTTCTATTGATTGTATCCTTCACTGTAGAGAAGCTTTTTAATTAGGTCAGGTTTTATTTATTTACTTTTGTTGTTACTGTAGTGATTTAGGGTTGTTTTTCAAAAATTATTTGACTTATAAGAGTTTTTAATCATTTTATTCTCAAATTCTTTTATCCATTGTGAATTAATTTTTGTGAGTGATGAGAGGTATAGATCCTTTTTCAGTCTTCAACATTTGGCTATCAAATTTTCCCAGCACAATTCATTGATTAGGATTCTTTCTCCAGTGTATGTTTTTGTCCACTTTGTCAAAGGTCACATAGCTATATGAGAATGGTTTCATGTATGGATTCTCTGTTCTGATCCATAGGTCTATGTCTTTGTTTTCATGAAACAGTGAAATATAGTAACTGTTTCAGTTACTATATAGCATTGTAGTATAGCTTGAAGTCTGAAAATGTGATGCCTCCTTATTTGTTCTTATTATATAAGGTCATATTGGCAAATCAGGGCCTTTTCTGGTTCTATGTGAAGTGTGGAACTATCTTTGTTTAGATATGCAAAAAATGATGATGCTGTTTTAAAGAGATTGCATTGTATCTGTAAATCACTTTGGGTAGTATAGACATTTTAGCAATGTTGATTCTGCCAATCCATGAGTATGATATGTTCTTTCTCATCTATTTACATTCTATGCAATTTCCTTCTTTAGTGTTTCATAGTTCTCTCTATAGAGGCCTTTCACCTCCTTAGTTAAACATATTTCTAAGTATTTTGTTGTTGTTGTTGCTATAGTGAAAGGTAATGCATTTTGATTTGATTGTCATTTTCATGTTGTTGTAGTATACGAAAGCTACTGTTAGATATTTTGATGAATTTATTAATCAATTCCAGGAGTCTCTTGGTAACTGAATGTAGAGGGGTAGTGTTTCCATGAATTTGTCTATCTCCTTCATGGACAAAAGTTTTCAATTTTGTTAGCATAGAGTTTTTTTAGTATTCAGTTGATGTTTTGTATTTCCATGATATCAGTTGTAATCTTTTCTGTTTATGTTCATCTAGCAAGAGGCTGGCCAATTTTGTTTATCTTTTCAATGATCTTTTTGTATCATTAATCTACTCTAATTCTTTTGTTATCAATTTCATTTAGTTCTTTTCTCATCTTGGTTATTTCTTTTCTTTTTCTGGTTTGGGATTGCAGTTGATTTGCTTTTTTTCCTTTTCTAGTTCCTTGAGATTGTTCATTAGATTGTTGATTTGTGATCTTTCTTTTTTTTTTTTTTTGGATGGTGGCATTTAAGGCTATAAATTCCTATAAGAAATATTTTTGCCATTTTCCACATATTTTAATAACTTGTGTCCCTATTATCATTCAGTTTGAAGAATGTTTTGAGGTTCATCTTTATCTCCTCCTTGACCTAGCCTTCATTCAGCAATGGGTTGTTTAGTTCCCAGGACTTTGCATAGTAATTAGTATTAACGTTGGGATTGATTTCTAATTTTATTCCACTGTGATCTGAGAAGATACATGGTATAATTTCTATTTTTTAAAATTTGGTGAAACACGTTTTATTGCCTAGCATATCATCATGAACTAATGAGAAAAACATTTATTCAGTAGTTTGTGGGTGGAATGTTCTGTAAATGACAGTTAGGTCCATGTGTTCTACAGTTCTGTACATGTCTATTGTAATCTGATATGAAGGTGGTCATATTAGCTTTCTTTTCATTTTGCGTGGAAAAATGGCATCTCATCCTTTTTCTTGAGTATACATGGGTCTATTTAGGTTAGATGTGTTTCCTGGAGACAATGGACACTTTCTCTCTCTGAATGCGAATCTGCTTTGATTAAATAAATAATCAGATCTTGGTCTGTAGATAATTGGCTGGAGTTTTATCATCAGGTTGGCTGATGAGCCTTTACTGTAGCACATGATTCTTACACATAATTTCTCCCCAACAAAGTGATGATAATGGGATTACTACACCCTTAGTGTATCTTCAAAGCATCTGATGTCCATTTATTTTATCTCCTGAATACCCAACATATATGTAACCATGAAAGAGAATGACTGATATGGTGCTCCAATTGCTCATCAGTGGGTTATATGTCCACTCATTGGCACTGAAAGAAGACCTATACTTAAATAAACCAAAAATTACTTATAATGTTAGTAGAAAATAATAAGTTTTTCCCAAGAGTGGAGAAAATCAGTGTAAGGCAAAAGAGAAGACAGGAACAGTAGATGCATATTGCAATATGTAACAAAGATTATTGATATGTATCTGTGAATGTTTCTCATCTATTCACAATTTTGAAAAATTATCCTTATGGCAGTTTTATAAATCTTGACATAAAATGCAATAAAGTAAATATTCTATCATTTTAAATCAAGAGAATAATGTCTTCAATACCATTTAAATGTGCCTTTTGAGAAAATTATTTTATTAGGTATTCCAATAATTGTGTAAAAATATGTTTAGAAAAGACTCCATATTTTACTCACTCCCTTTTTTACAGATTAACAAAAGCATTCACATAGTGCTGCTGAGTGATTTAAACCAACAATTCATTTAACTTGTTTACCCAGAATTTCCTAATTGTATTTGACCAAAAAAAAATCATTTCCTGGTACTAAATTCTTGTATAGAAATGTTCTGATAGAGATTTTGATGAATTTATTATTCAATTCATCATTTGGCATACAGTTTGGGAAAGACTGTTTTAGGCACTCTTTTCCTTTAACATAGAACATTTGAATCATCTGTTTTCTTTAAGAGTGAAATTAGAATTTTGAACGTGAAAGCATTGTTCAGTGGTGCCAACTAAATTTGGCAGCTAGGAGAATATTTTCATCATGTCTTTTGAAGCTTAAGAGCTAAAATTTCTCTTGGTGAAATCTTAATCATAATCTTTTAAAGATTTAAAAACATCTATGAGGTCCAGCAAAATGAATGCTTATGTTGGAATTTCACTGGTTCCTATAAATTTTTACCATATTTTCTGCCTTTATATATATACTTCTTAGACACTGGATAGATATACAGATAGATACACAGACATATAGACACACACACACATACAAAACCTGAGATTGTAAAGTTAGTTTACTTTCTTTTAACTATCATTAATACTAACTGCTAAAGCTTTTGCTTTTATATCATATCAACTTGATTCCTGGAAGTCATTTATTTGAGAGACGTTGACTAAGGGTACAGATTGGACATACTGATAACATAAATATTAAGTGCAAAGTCATATGTAGGTATTTTACTCAGGTCTTCAGCATTTGATTTCTGCATTACCGTGGTGATAGGCTATCCACAAAGGATGAAAGAATAGGTGGGATGAATATTTGTGGGACTTTCAGAGTTATTTCTTCATCTCAGTGAAAAAAACCTACATATTCCAGTGAGTGTTTGAAAAGATTTAGTTTTTGAATAAATTAAATCTGTATCAAAATTATTCATTTATTTCCCTAAAAAATAAATGAAGATGATTTGGTTCATTTTTTATCATAGCACATGATATACAGGTACAATAACATTAGAAATATGTGTTTTTGAAAATGATGAACAGGTACTTTTCTCCACATCTCTTCTCATTATCCCTTTCTAAAATGTCCTTTACAGTTGGTTATCTGAGGACACCAAGAAAAAGTGTTTCACATTTATTAAGAACCATGATTGAACTAATGTACACAGTTATGAAACAATAAAAAAAAAAAGACAATGGTTCTCGTGTTAAAGTCCACACTTGAGTGCTGATTCAACTTTGTCACTCAGAAAAAAATTTTCTTCATCTCTTTGAGCCTCTATTTATATATTAATGCAATATAATAGAGTGTGTTTTATTGTATTGTTTTAAGTAAATGGGATACTATGCACAAATATTTTAGGGCAACACATTCAAAAAAGTAGTGTCCTATAAATGGTTGCTGTTTTTATTATTGTCTAAAGTTAACTTTCCATTTAGCTCCCCCTTTTCCCTTTAAATTCTAAAGAAAGCTAAACTTTTAAATTTATTACAGTCTTGACTATGCATCAGAATCATTTTAAGGACTTAGAAAAAAAAAAAAGCAAAATTCAAACACAAAACATACCCCAGATGTAACTCTATTTCTCCTGAACCAAGTATTGAAGTACTATTCCTTGTCAACTAGATTTACATCAAACTTTCCTGATGAACTTTATGCAAGAATTTGAAATCATGATTGTATTTTCATTTTATATATGGTTCATTGCAAAGTTATTCTGTTATTTCTACTTCCAGACAAATATCTCAAGTCCATTTCTTCATTATTATATCCTTAGTCAGTAGATTTTCTTTTAAATATTTCTTTATTTCTTTGCCTTTGTTTTCAAAAAATCCCATAGAGATCATAGTTTCTAAAACATTTTTTAAAAATTGTTGTACATTATACTTAAATTAATATAATACCTATTTAGATTAATAGATTTTTCTTTTCAGCAATATGAACATATACATTTTTACATTGTTAGGTTAACTTGTCTTCTGCTTCAAATTCTTATAACTTACTCTGAAGTCTCATTACTCAGAAGTCTTAACATTATTTCTCATTATTCTTAAATGTAAGTTTAATTTTCCTAATAAAGCAAAGCTTTGCCTTTTTCAGAACATGGATTATTTTAGCCATTCTTCCAAACTATAAATTTCTTCATCTATAATTTAATTAATTCAGCACATTACATCTTTAGGAATATAGTCAAAGATGATTTTTATTTAGATATATTACCCATAGCATGAGAGTTTCAAGTGTGTTGAAATGATTTTGAGTGATCTGCTTGAGCATGATAGAGAGCATAACTTTAATATAAGGGTAGCATCATTGTCAAAATGAGATTTGGGACATCATATGCTATGGGATACTATTTTATATTAATTTCTACTTTATATTCATTTATATTCATTTCCAAATAACAATGGAAATAGCAGTATGTTGTTTAGAATTAGCCAGGTAAATAAGAAGGTAGAATTTTTAAAATCCAATACAATGAGAAGTTTCTGAGAGAAGGAATCATATGAGAAAAGATGTGCGAGAATATATATGTATCCATATTAGAAATTGCATTTTTCTGAGATATGGAATATTGATATTTTGCAGAAAAAGTGGCAAAAAGGAGGGAAAACAAAAGATTGGGATAGGTCTCAAGTTATCCTTTTATGTGTGATTAAATAATCTTAACTCAAGAATTAGTGCAGAATATTAGATACAAGCTAAAGAGGGTTTACTACCATTCTGGGGATAAATCACCAGCTATGTGAGAAGCAGGATCTGGTTCAGTCAGCCCTGGATCACTTAATTTACTATTAAGTAGAATGAACAGCCTGATAACGGAAACTGATCACCAAGGATTTGTAGCAGCACTCACCTAAGCAATCAGTTTTTCTCTAAGCTATTTCAATGTGGTGGGTAGGATGAATAATGACCCTCAAAGGCATCCAGGTCCTAATCCCTAGAACCTGTGCATATTAGTGTCTTACAGCGAAATAAACCTTTCAGTTGTGATTAAATTAAGAATTTGGAGATGATGAGATTATCTCAGATTTTCTCCATGAAGTATAAATACATGTATAACTAAAAGCGTCTTTATAAGAGAGAGGCAGAGGGTATTGAACTGCAGAACAAAGAGCAATGGGAGGCTGGTGCAAGATGTGATGCTGCACCTTTAAAGGTGCAGAAAAGGGCTATGTACCAAGAAATGCAAGGAATATCACTACAAAAGCTGCAAAAAGCAAGGAATTGGGTCCTTCCGTGAAGCCTTTGAGGCCAGCAAGGGTCAAGGAAACTGATTCGAGATGAACCGAAGACAAGAGTGATTTGTTTTAAAAGAAGTGTATTTTTTTTTTTAATGCATGTATTTTATTATTCTTCATTACATTATTTCCACCCCCCCACCCCTCCATGGTAAGACAGAATTGATTTACAGAAAAGAATACAGAAAACACCAAAGCTCCTGGTAGAGGGAGAGAATTCAAGTGGGGAGAGAGAAGCTCTCTCCGTTCCTCTCCCGGTCTTTCCCTGTCTCCTCCTCTAGGCCTCTAGC
>CAUYRH010103601.1:0-24247 GCA_963574655.1 Perodicticus potto | reverse complement strand
AGGGCAGAATGTGCTTCATATACAATCAGAAACATTTTGATTGTACTGTGAGAGATAGCCCTCATAGCATTTTCTTAATCACTATATAAAGACATTGATACTCTACATTTAATAAGTTTCACCAGTACCCTACTAAGATGCCAATTATAGCACAAGAATACAGGATAACCATTTATTTTAAATACTACAGAATGAAAATGTTGGACATACAGTAAGTAATATCTGATTAGACACTCATCTACTATCTATATGCATTGCTGTTTCTTTAAAGAAATTAATGAGGTTGGGCGGTGCCTGTGGCTCAGAGGAGTAGGGCGCCGGCCCCATGTACCGGAGGTGGCGAGTTCAAACCCAGCCCCAGCCAAAAACTGCAAAAAAAAAAAAAAAAGAAAGAAATTAATGAAGTTGATACTATATTATAAAAAAGCTATTTATATTTTGTAGTCTCTGCCTTCTAATGTGACATAACATTAGTAAATTTCATGTGCTAGCCCCTTTATAAATTTTGGCTACTAGAAGAAAGAAGTACATGCAATACCTTATGCGTGTTATAGGCTCAAGAGCATTATTTTAATAACATGTAACTATAGTAGTCTTTGATTTATATTTATTTCTGTGTTTGAGAAAACGTGTTAATGTTAGAATTTGAAAAAGTAAACCTGCATAGGAATATTACTTTCTCCTAAACATATTAAAATGGGAACAAAAAGGAACTCATAAAGTAAAAGTAAAGATAAGATGTTTTCACTCAAAATAAATATAGTATTTCGAGAAATTACACTGAGCATATAATATTTCAAAACACATTTTTTTCTAACCTAGGATGGCTTAGGAAACTTAATTTTTATGTAAAAAATCTAACTTTTTAATCATTTAAATGCTATTAATTTTTATACCTTCTCTGATCTCAAAAACATACTAAAACTTTGTTTATAACAAATATATTTTCCGAGACACAGTGATTCATATAATTTGTGTGCCCAAAGAGGAATGAGCACTTGAACCCAGGAGTTTGAGACTAGCCTGGACATCTTAATGAGAACCCATCTCTTCAAAACATTAAAAAATTATCCAGACATGATGGCATCTGGCTATAAGTCCTAGCTGCTTGGTAGGGGCTGAGGCAGGAAGATTGTTTGAGCCTAGGAGTTGAGGTTGCACTGAACTATGGTGATACGACTGTACTCCAGCCTGGATGACAGAGTGAAATGCTATATCAAAACAAAAAATATAAGCAACAAGAAAAACCCCAAGTGTCTTAATACTTGACCTTAGCCAAATGTCCAAGAAGCAATAAACCCAAGGATCTTTGCATTGTTAGATTTGCATTTCCATGACTGAGTAGGCAATAATGTACAATATTCCCAAATAATTTAGGTGAATATCTAGAGATGATAAAAGTAGTAGCAGCGGTAGGTATAAAAATCCATAATCTGAAAGGTAATGAAATACATGAACTTGATGATAGATTCTAAGATGAAAATATTCAATGTTTAGTAAATATTTCCATAACATGACCCAATGTATCATTTAACACAAGACATTATATGATCCTAGTTTTTGAAATTATTTCAATATTGGGTGCAGATTAAAAAATTACAGAGGTCTATTTGTTGAGTAAGCACTTTCCAAGATCATTTAAACCTAATGTAAAAAAAAAATATATTCAATAGAATAAAATTCAACGTTTTTGGTGGTCAAGAAAAAATAAATTGATATTTTACAGGAACCAGTGGTCTAAGTGTTTAAAAGTAACTGAGTGAGAATGTTAGGGGAAAAATAAAAATTTAGTCAAATTGCAAACGTAGAAATTTGTTTTTAGAGATAGCGTAGTTCTAAAGGAGAATAATGTCCATGTTTTTGTCTTAAAATTGAGCAGCTAAATAAAACAGAGGAAAGGGTGACTGGAGTAGAAGTGAAGAGAATGGGATGCCAATTTGTCCAAAGGGACAAATTAATCCAAGTAGATTTATAAATTATCTCTGGTGAGAGACTGAGAGACTGAAAGACTGAGGCAACGAGTTGGGGGCGGGGTGGCACCTGTGGCTCAAGGAGTAAGGCACTGGATCCACATATAAGAGGTGGTAGGTTCAAACCTGGCCCCAACCAAAAAAAAAAAAAACTACCAAAAAAAAAAAAAAAGTTGGGGGCGAAGAAAAGACTGATGAGGATGTTGGTAGAGGATAATATAAAGAAGAAGAAAAAGCTACCTGTGCCTAAGATTAAGTCCCAAGGAACAAGGGTGTTTTGAGCAACATCAGAGAAAAATGTTTGGGATAATGTTTAATAAAGTATGTAAAATGCCCTTATCAGATCTCCATCACAGTGATGTGGGAGAAAAGTCCCTTAAATTAAAAGGGTAGCATGAAGATGACTGTTTCTCAGGGAAAGCTGAAATGTATGAAGAAATATTCAGCAGTAATGATACAGTTAAATTTATTAGATGTAGCATAAAGTTTGAAGAAAGCACAGGAGAAAATTGGGAAGAGAAGTCATTAGGAGAAAGTTGGAACTAGAAAGAGGAAGTTCAGAACATATGGGAACAAGGGTATATAAGAAGGTGTATAATTTGTCACCAGGTATCTGGGGCAGAGATCTAGGATTGCCAGAATATGTGATATGCTAAATGAACCTAATGCAGACAGCGTAGTCAGTTCTGGGCATGATGCATGAGAACTGAATGTGAAGGACCCAATACTTCTTTGGGATACCTCGTAATTCCAATGGACTCTGAAGCAGTCAATTTGTTTTTTAACTCTTCCTCCTCTTATGCAATCAAATCTTATATATATATTTTTTTTTGTTGTTGAGACAGAGCCTCAAGCTGTCGCCCTGGGTAGAGTGCTGTGGCGTCACAGCTCACAGCAACCTCCAATTCCTGGGCTCAAGCGAGTCCCCTGCCTCCGCCTCCCAAGCAGCTGGGACTACAGGCGCCCGCCACAACGCCCGGCTATTTTTTTTTTTTTTGGTTGCAGCCGTCATTGTTGCTTGGCGGGCCCAGGCTGGATTTGAACCCGCCAGCTCAGGTGTATATGGCTGGTGTCTTAGCCCGTTGAGCCACAGGCGCCGAGCCCCAATTTTTATAGTCTTAATTTTAAAGTTTAGGTCTTTGGTCCATTTCGAGTTAACTTTTCTATGTGGTTAGTTCTAGATAAGTCTTAGTCAACTTTGCGTCTCTCAGATAAATTTCTAGGATCTTGTTTGTGCCACAACAAGTATATGGTAATTTGTTGTCTTTATATTCAGGCCAGATTTGAATCAAATTTATGTTAAGTAGCTTTTCACTTTGTTCTTTTTTTTTTTGAAATGTCAAAAAGGCTTTTCTAAGTGAACTTCCTACGGAAGATAATATATATAGTATACTTAACTGGAATATGCATATAATTGCTATATTTGTGACCTTTAATATCCTTTTCTTATGAGAACACATTTGACTTAATAGTTTGTCCAATTTGTCTATGTTTAGAATTTTTAATATGCCTGAGTTTTCGAGCACAAGCTTTGAAGCTGTAGATTGACTTACTTCTATATAGGGTCTATTTGTTAATTAAAGAAATGCTGTTTTCATTGTGCTGAATGTCGAATACTTAAGTAGTTATCAGCCTCTCTTTTATTTTTTTTGTATTATTTTTATTTTTTGAGACAGTTTCACTATGTCGCCCTCGATAGAGTACTGTGGCGTGCCAGCTCACAGCAACCTCAAACTCTTGGGCTTAAGCAATTCTTTTGCCTCAGCCTCCCAGATAGCTAGGACTATGTGCCCGCCACAATGTCTGGCTATTTTTTTGTTGCAGTTGTCCTGGTTTAGCAGGCCCGGGCCGGGTTTGAACCTGCCAGCCCTGGTGTATGTGGCCGGCGCCCTAACCACTGAGCTATGGGTACTAAGCCTTTAAGTAGATTTTGAACTTTGCTCTAGTGAGCAATTGCTCTTTAAGCTATTTTAGTTTAAAGGAAGAATTCTCAGGCTTGAATTTTTTTTCTCAAAGATGAATAAAAGGACACTGTAACACTTCTCAATTGATGGCCTGATGGTGCTCTTTACAGTTTTTCCAAGTGAGTGTCTAATTATTTAAGAGTTCAGTGTTGTAAAGCTTATAGTTGTTAAGGAAATATGGATTCCTAAATTTGAGTCCTATCTGAAAGGAGAGATCACATGTAGAATTACATTCATAAATCCCGAAATTTCCTGGACTGTATTTTTTTTTTTTTTGTCTTATTTTCACTAGCTCATTCAGTTTCAGAATTGCAAGTGATACTTTTGAGGGAAAGTTTGTATGTCTTTTACGTATTTTAATATATGTACTCTTAACACTCTTAGAAGGTACTGGTGTACTATTCTGGTTTAATGTATTTTTTTCCTTTACATAGTGGACATTGTGAAAAAGTACCATTGAGGTTTAAAGCACTTTTTCCCACTTATGTTAAAATGAAGGTGTAAATTATAGTTATGAAAAGATTGTTTTAGCTAATACTTTTTTTTTTTTTTTGAAATAAGAATTTCACTGTGTCACCCTCCGTAGAGTGCTGTGGTGTCACAGCTCATAGCAACCTTCAACTCTTGGGCTTAAGCAATTTTCTTGCCTCAGCCTCCCAAGAAGCTGGGATTACAGGCACCTGCCACAAGGCTTGGCTAGTTTTTCATTGCAGTTATCATTGTTGTTTAGCAGGTTCAGGCTGGGTTTGAACCCGCCAGCCTTGGTGTACATGGCCAGCGCTCTATGCACTGAGCTACAGGCACCACCAAGAGAATACATTTTAAAAGCGAGAACATAGAAAATGTAGACTACCAAATAATGTATGCAGTATAGAAACTGAAATTAGATTTCTTCATCATTCTGAAAGCCCTCCTAGACCAAAGAGTTTCAGATTTCTTTCAAATCAAGATTTTAAGTGGTGGCTCAGCACCTATAGCACAGTGGCTGAGGCTGTTGGGTTTGAACCCGGCCTCGGCCAGCTAAACAACCATGACAACTGCAACAACAACAAAAAAAGCCGGGCATTGTGGCGGGTGCCTGTAGCCCCAGCTACTTGGGAGGCTGAGGCAAGAGAATCACTGAAGTCCAAGACTTTGAGGTTGCTGTGAGTCAGGACGCTACAGCACTCTACCGAGGGTGACACAGTGACACTGTCTCAAAAATAAAAAGATTTTAGTTGCTCATAAATTTGAAGGAATAACCCAATGAAAAAACCCTTCAACATTTATAACCTAATATAAAAAATGCTGTTCATAGATAGTTTGCAAAAAAAAGAAACATAAGATACTCAATCTCATAAGACAATGCAAATATAAAACCACATTAAGATACCATTTTTTGGCGGCACCCGTAGCTCAGGGGGTAGGGCGTGGGCCACATAGAACCCACATAGAACCTAGGCTGGCAGGTTCCAAAGGTCTGCATTTGTGGACATTCCTAGGCCAGCTAAAATCAACAATGACAACTGCAACCAAAAAATAGCCAGGCATTGTGGTGCCTGTAGTCCCAGCTACTTGGGAGGCTGAGGCAAGAGAATAGCTTAAGCCCAAGAGGCTAACGTTGCTGTGAGCTGTGATGCCTCTACCAAGGGTGACATAATGAGACTCTGTCTCAAAAAAAAAAAAAGAGATGTCATTTTGTACTTATTGCATTGCAAATATTTAAAAGTTAGGTAGCTGTTGGTGAAAGTGTAAGAAAATTTAAATATATTGCTAATAGAAGAATAAATTAGTAAAAAAACTTATATTGAGTAATTTGGCAATATTTGTTGAAGTTCAAATGCAGATCTTTGGATTCTTGGAGTTCAATTTCAGGGAAGACATACTTCTGCATGTGGAAATGATTCATGCCAAGGACATTAGTTTTAACATTTTATAATAGCAAAAGATTGGAAACAATATAAATGTCTTTAATTAGGGAATTTTGATAAATTATGGTACAATTATGCATTGGAGTTAAGGAAGCTCTATGTACTTCTAGGAAAAGAGGTTCAAGATGTATTAGATCAGGGACTGAGAAACATTTTCTCTAAGTGCCAGATATTAAATATTTTAGGCTTTGCAAGCAATACAGTGTCTGTGGGTACTCCTCATCTCTGTGATCATGAGAATGCACCCATAGATAGTTCTCAAGTGAATGAGGATGGCATCTTTCAGTAAAACTTTATTTACATACACAGGTAACTGGCCTATGAGCTGTAGTTCCTAAATCCTGTATTAAATGAAAGAAACAAAGTGAAGAACTTCACATATAAACAGAGATATGGATGCTGAAAGCATAGATGAATGAGTTCAAGGTTGCCTGGGAATGTGAGAATGATAGATGAAGTGATAATTTATACTGATAAGGTTATAATTTAAGCTGAGTTTCTGTATGTGTAGGATTAAAATGAGAAACTCTTTTTGGCATCAGTGAGAAGCTATCTAACTGAAATGAGTTCATTGTTGGGAGTAGATGAAGAGGTAAGTTGTAATCATATATATACTTTTTGACACAGAGTTTCACTTGTCGCCCTCTGTCAAGTGCTGTCACAGCAACCTCAAACTCTTGGGCTCAAGCTGTCAACCTCTGGAGTGGCTGGGACTGCAGTGCCACATCCTGCCTGGCTAGGTTTTCTGTTTTTAGTAGAGACAGAATCTTGCTCTTAATCAGGCTGCTCTCAAACTCGTGAGTTCAAGCAATCTGCTCGCCTGAGTCTTCCAAAGTGCTAGGATTACAGGCATGAGCCACAGCACCCAGCCAGTTAACTTTAAACAATAATGAAAGTAAGATAAAAATACAGTGAAAAAATCAGATTAATGCAAGTGCTATTTGGGTAAAGATTGAATTAACATATTAATACAATGGTTCACCTGTCTTCAAATTTCTGGAAGCTCAAGATAGCATTTTACTAGACGGTAAGAAAGCAGGAACTTTTTTTTAATTTTGGCATTTTTTAAAAGAAACATTACAGATAAAGTTGAAACTGTCCTGTAAACTATCCAGAGTACTTTCCGCTGTCTTTTGAAATAATCACAAACATGCATTTGTTGCTTTGTTATTCCAGTCTTGAATTTCTACATTAACTAAATGTTTATACAATTGTATTGTTCTGTATGTTTTTCAAGTTTATTTAGCATCTCACAATTGTGTTTTGCTTAGTGTTTTTATGTGTATAGTATAGACCAGCACTGTTCAGTAGAAACATAGGGAAGTCCACAAATGCAGAGCATTTACTAATAATTTTTCATTTTCTAATAGCCATAAATAGAAACAGGTAAAAATAATATACTTTAATAACCCAGTATTTCCAAAATATTTCAACATGTAGTTAATATAAAAGATGAATGTGATATTTTGCATTCTTTTTTATACTAAGTCTTTGAAATCTGGTGTTTTGCACTTAATTTCTTAATTTGGACTAGCCACACTATAAGTAGCCGGTAGTCTGGGCTTTTTATTTTATAGGAGTGAAAATTGAATACCTGTGGCGGGTTTGAATCCAGCCCGGGCCCGCCAAACAACAATGACGGCTGCAACCAAAAAATGGCCCCGCGTTGTGGTGGGCGCCTGTAGTCTCAGCTACTTGGAGGCGGAGACAAGAGACTCGCTTGAGCCCAGGAATTGGAGGTTGCTGTGAGCTGTGATGACACAGCACTCTATCCAGGGTGATAGCTTGAGGCTCTGTCTCAAAAAAAAAAAAAAATTGAATAGCTGTGATTTAGAGAATCACTTTTGGTGCTTAAAAGTTGTATGTACTCCTACCACTAGGGGTCAGCCAAGTGTCATACTGGTGACAAACCAGAGAGACTATTTTGTGTTTTCTAATCTACAACTGCAATGCAAACAAGGATCATTCTGTGTACAATAAAAGAAACTTCTGTCTAGTACTGCTGGTGAAATAAATACTAGAAGCAAAAAGGGTGACAGAAATGCAATCCATGGCCTCATGTGCTTGCTATGTACAGATGTAACCTTTCTTCTCCATTCTTGTTTCTCTTGATTAACTGTTGAAACTTTTCCACCTACTACCATGGGTGCCACCTTTGCAGTAAATATACTGCTTTCTCTGTATTTGAACCTTCTTAACTTGGTAAACTTGTTGGCTGACTTACTTATTTTTGCTAAGAATCACAAGACGGCAACTTTTTTTGGGGGGGGGCGGACAGAGTCTCACTGTGTTGCCTTCGGTAGAGTGCTGTGGCATCACAGCTCACAGCAACCTCAAACTACTAGGCTCAAGCGATTCTCTTGCCCTATCCTCTCAAGTAGCTGAGATTACAGGCACCTCCCACAATGCCTGGCTGTTTTTTGGTTGTAGTTGTTATTGTTGTTTAGCAGGCCCCGGGCTGGATTCAAACCCCCTAGCCCTGGTGTTTGTGGCCAGCGCCATAACCACTGAGCTACAGGCACTGAGCCAGAAGACAACATTTGATTACTAAGCCACGTATTGCAGGCTTTTTTCCAGCTTTTTGAAGTTTCAGCCTGGTTTAAAGTTATCACCCATTAAGCTCTGTATTTCTCTAGTTCTCCACAGAATGCCTTCAAAGAAATGCCCTAGAGGCTAGACTTCAAGAATTCATTGCAGAAATTGCCATTTAGAGTGCTTTGGTTTAATATACATCATAATTAGAAGTTCCCATTATGCTATTAGTATCCCTTAAGTAAGGACCCAGTGAAGAAACACTAGTTAGGAACAAAGATTAGGGAAAAATTTTCTCCCTTTTACCCATTCATTGCTTCTTGATCATTTTTTCAGTTTTAGAGAGTTTGTTTTAATGTGTCTCCTCTTTAATGTGTCTGCCCACTGAAATCCTTTTTGTCCTAATACAAATAATTTATAGATCTCTACCAGTTTCTGCTCCCTTTTAAGATAGGGCCTTGATATATTTCGCTTGATGGTAGCCTTCTAATAATTTTATACTAGGTGTTGCAAATATATGTTCTACTATATGGTGGCTGCTATGGTTCTGATTAGTTAGAAAGAATTTGTTAATAGTAGTCATAAAGTTCACTTGTCATAACCTACCAGAATATTTGCTGATATCATTATTAGCACAACTTTCCCTTAAGATTAGTATGATTTCTAATTTCTGCATGGTGACTTTTTATTTGAGTTATCATCCCTTCAAAAATGGAGTGCTAAGTGATTTTTTTATAAAGATTTAAATACTGGCTGGGTGCTGTGGCTCACACCTGTAATTCTAGCACTCTGGGAGGCTGAGGCAGGTGGACTGCTTGAACTCACGAGTTCAGGACAAACCTGAGCAAAAAAGTGAGACCCTGTCTCTACTAAAAATAAAAAAACTAAGGCAAGAGGATTGCTTGAACCCAAGTTGGAGTTTGCTGTGAACTATGATGCCACAGCACTCTACCCAGAACACCAGCTTGAGACTATGTCTCAAAAAAAAAAAAAAATTTATACTTCTAAATCCTCTTATACACTGTTGTGTTACTTTGATTAGGTATTTTTTGGTTTTTAATTCTAAGCTGAGAACAACCACTTGAGGAATGTGGACTGAGAAAAGAAAGGTAATTCCAGAGGGGTTTTGGGTGGGTTAGAAGCCTGGGTGGGGTGCCATCAGAACAGAGTCTTAGAGCTAGAAGCATTTCAAATTCTAATATTAAAAATATGTATATTTTTGGCTGGGTGTGGTGGCTCATGACTATAATTCTAGCACTCTGGAAGGTTGAGGCAAGAGGACTGCTTGTGAGACCAGCCTGAGCAAGAGTGAGACCCCCATCTCTACTAAAAAATTGCAAACTTAGCCAGCCACAGTGGCAGGTACCTTATAGTTCCAGCTACTTGGGAGGCTGAGGCATGGGGATTGCTTGTGCCCAGGAGTTTGAGTTTGCTGGGAGCTAAGCTAAGGCTGTGGCTTTCCAGCCAAGGCAATAGAACAATACTGTTTCAAAAAAGAAAAAAAAAAAAAAAAATATATATATATATGTATGTGTGTGTGTGTGTATATATCACACACATATATATATGTGTGTGTGTGTGTCTATGGACTTATTAGGTAACAAATACAATAGGCCTGAACCAAGTGAAAGGATGAATCCATTCTCTTTTTATTAAAGCTAAAGGGTATACTTGAGTACACACACACAAATTGTGTATAATCTGGAATGAAAAGAAAATGTTATATTTTAGCAAATACTTTTACATGTCTCCTTGGCATTACTTTGCCCATATCAAGTATCAGAGGATGAGGATATCTTACTAATTGTAATAGGTGTATTTGTCGGAAAATTGTAGCAAGTTTCCTTTTATGCTTTATGCAGATATTTTTTTATGTGTATAAAAATTCAACAGTAAAACAAACTAGTCTTTGTTTTATACAAATACATGTTCCATATATAGATATATTAAGACTTAATGACCTTGAGCAAATTCTCATGTTACTATTTTATAGATTGAATTTTCAAAAGCCCCATAATGCTATTTCTTTTTCATTCTGAAGTGGGATATGCAAAGGTTATCATATAAGCTACTAATAAAATGCCCTATTGTTGTTTGGAGCACACCAAATTTAAAGACCATATAGTTTAAAGATAAAAAGAATTATAAGTGGGAGTAGATTTGGAAATTGATTTGTGAACCATATTTAAGATATATTGCAGTGAAACTCCTTTTTAATTGCCAGGATGCCAGCTGATTATATACATTTTCCTTCGGTTTCCTATAATAATACCATTTTAGTTTCCTCAGAATTATATTGATTTGCCAGAATTCCTGAGAAAGAGTTTTGCTATGCTAAGGCTTTTTAGCCGTTTGAAAGCAGAATGGTGGATTTTACAGCAAAGGAAATGTGTGATGGTGACATAATACTAGTAAGTGGAAGAGATCAGTTTGGTTGTGAACCCCTGGTGTAACATATTTGCCATCATGTGTATTCAGAAGGCAATTCCCCATTTTCTTCATGAAACTCTTCCCCTCCCAAATTCTTTTACCAACTTAAATATATAAGGTTTTAGAGATGTAACTGAAACATTAAAGTCTACATGTATTTAAGCTAGTTACATAAGACATAGTGTTATACACAGAATTTAGAAATAAAATTATATTTTGTTTTACTGTCTCACAAGATGAAGTGATTTTTTTTCAAACTCTTCATACTAGGATGGCTTTGGAATAATTTCTCTTTCTAAGTCAGTTGTTCAGGTGATGGTTACTGGAGATTTGAGTGACTTCATATGTCTTCAGATATAAGGTAGTGACCCCTTTTTTGCTGGAAAAATAATTTTGGGGTATAAAACCCTTACCTGATGTCTGAATATATATGATAATTCTTTATACCTCTTATTTTTGAAATTAGAACTGTTTCTCAATTTTAAGAAGTCAGAGTCTTTAGTGAGCTTTTCTTACTGAATAATTGAGTAAGTTTTTAGTTGTTAATGTGGATTTTATCTTTTTTTTTCTTTGAGGGGTTGGACATAATTGCCTTATTTCATTTCAGGGATTCTTCTAAAGTAAATATTCTGGTACCTGGTGCTGGACTAGGAAGACTGGCCTGGGAAATAGCTATGCTAGGTTATGCTTGTCAAGGAAATGAATGGAGTTTTTTTATGCTCTTTTCTTCCAACTTTGTACTCAACAGGTATTTAATTTATTTTTTGCTGGAAATAGTAATTTCTCAGAATCAGATTGGGTTTCCTATTTCTTGAACAATTCTGAATTTGAAGATAAGTATGTAGTATTTGATTATGCTATATATCATAAATGTTTCTTAAGTTAAAATCAAAGGGCTTATACAAATCACCACTTTAACCAGTTGTCCAGTTATCAGAATGTTAAAATAGGATGGGTAAGTGATTTTTTAGAAAGTAATTGGGCATTCCATGAGACAAATGATTCTTGTACAAAATCTTCATGATTGAGGGAGGAGTATTTTTTTCATTATTCCTTAAACTTCTTCACCCCTTTGTTTCTTTGGTGGGATAAGAATTTAGTGTAGCAATCATAACTATTTCCTTTATCAAGTTCTTATCAAATGGCCAACTATGCTCATCACATGACTGAGTTGGAAAGATCTCTTTGAACTTCTGTGGCCTCTTTTGGAAGGTAGTGTAAAAGAGTTATTTTTAAAGCCAGAAGATGTACTAGAGAAAAATAAATGGCTTCCTTGTATAAGTAATAGGTTGTCTTGCATAGCAGTATGAATTTTAGGAGGTTGGTGAGAGGAGAAAAAGAAGAGGATTGTACAAAATAATTAAAATAGGACACTGTTTTAGTTGGAACCAATACCTTTTTTAAAAAACTAGGTCGACCATTTTACTTGAGTTGATATATACATTTTAAAATTTTTGAATAATCAGCAATTTATATCTCTGAATTTATTTTTTGTCTTTAATCCATGATTTGTTGCTCATCTACACACACACACACACACACACACACACGCGCGCATATTTTCAGATAATTGGGTAGGGTGTAATAGTGATACTTTGTAAGTATGAATGGATTATATATGCAGACTTTTAATCAAATAGAAAATCTACTTTAGTGTTTAAAGTAGATTTTTTTCTTGGCAAAACATTTAGTTAACACTGAATTTTATGCTTGTATTTTGCAGATGTTCTGAAATTAATAAATATAAACTTTATCCCTGGATCCATCAGTTTAGCAATAACCGAAGATCAGCTGATCAGATTCGACCCATCTTTTTCCCTGATGTTGACCCCCACAGTCTTCCTCCTGGTTCTAACTTTTCTATGACAGCAGGAGATTTTCAGGAAATTTATTCAGAATGCAGTAAGTCCAAAGCAAGCATTTTAAAGGTCTTGTTCTATGTTTTAAATTAATAAGCTAATTTTATCCTGAGCCAAAGTTTTGGTCATTCATTATAATAGTAGAATATAAGGTATACTTCATTGGTAATTCAGGCAATGATAGGAAATACCAAGAAGTACAAGATATCTACAATCAAGAAATTTTGAATCTATTGAGTCTATTAATATAAGACAACATGTACACAAAGTTCAAATGAGTAATGAATGCAGTGAAGAGGAAGATAAGTTAGTGTGAGAAGGGAACTCTTTATGGTGGATGAGGCTATGACTTGAAGTACAGGAGGAATGGTAGTACAGGCACAAAGATGTGAATGAATAAGGTAATTGGGGATGGCGGCACAGTTGGACTGGCAGGGAAAGAGAACATTTAAGGGAAGATTTAGTGGGAGAAATGGCTAGAAAAGTGGATTTGTTCCAAATTATGAAGGACCTTTATAATCAAGCTATTAAGATCAGGTGTGAGCCTGGAAAACTGTTGAAGAAATTTGAGTTAGTCAGTAGAGAAAGGGAGACTGGCAGTAAAAGGAAGTAGAGTGCTGAGGGGTCAGCAAGACCAGTCAGTCACCAGATATTTGTGAACACCTGGTACTACTAAGTACCAGGTGTGTTCATTTGAAAAAGATCAGTGAACAGAATAAAGTCTCTGTCCACAGGGAACTTCTTTTCTAGTTGGGAGAGTGAGGAAGTAACAGTTATTGTGAGGAAGAAGGTGGCGGCAGGGTAGGGGGGATATAGAGTGACTGCTGAGGGATTGCTGCTTTACATGGAGTTGTCAGGGAAGCCTGTCTAAAGAGCAGAAACTAAAAAGAAAAAATGTTAAGCAGAGAATCTCAAAGAGGCAAGCCATTTGGATATTTGGTGGGGGGAAATGTTGCAGACAGAGGGAATGAAAGAGGATTAGGGGTTAGAGAGGATGCTTGTTCTGCTCAAAGAAGAGCTGGGGTTGGCTCGGCGCCTGTGGCTCAACGGGCTAAGGTGCCAGCCACGTACACCTGAGCTGGTGGGTTCGAATCCAGCCCAAGCCCGCCAAACAACAATGATGGCTGCAACCAAAAAATGGCCGGGCGTTGTGGCGGATGCCTGTAGTCCCAGCTACTTGGGAGGCAGAGGCAGGAGACTCACATGAGCCCAGGAATTCGAGGTTGCTGTGAACTGTGATGCCACGGCACTCTACCCAGGGTGACAGCTTGAGGCTCTGTCTCAAAAAAAAGCTGGGGTATAGTAAGCAGTAGACCTTGTGGTGGCAGCCAGGGGAGGGTTTGGTGAAGCAGACTTGTAGAGGCCATGGCAAGACTTAAAATTGTATTCTGAAGAAGACAGGAAGCCATTGATGGGCCCAGAGCTGGAGAGTAGTAACATACAATGGCTTTTCTTTTTTAAGAACATAGAAGAAAGTTTTTATTTTTCTCTGAACTCTTAGATTGGAGCAACCAATACTCCAAAGGGAGAGGTAAAAAATGTTAGTTATTGGGGATAAGGAGTGAAATAATAGAAAATATCACTCAGGCAATAAAAGTCCTTTTCTTCTGGAGCAAGGTTTAAGAGAGCAGATGGTGAGCATAATTCCAAGTGGGATCAAGTTACATGTTATTGCATCAGCATTTGTACATAGACCATACCACCACACCTTCAGTTTGGTCTCTCCTGTGTCAGACCAGAGCCTCCAAGAGTCAAACTGGGTTCTTTACTGGGTTCCCACCCCCGCTTCTGCCTGCCCTTTTCCCCTGTCATACCCAAAGTCATGTGTATATTTAGGTATTTTGATGTCATTAATTTCTTTGTTTGCAGCTAGTGCCTGTTTTTCTAAAACTTACTAGAATTGATAGTTAACACTAATTTAAATGCAAATGACTATTATTTTGTCTAAACTGATCTTAAGTAAAGGATAGAAATAGAGTAGATGGTAAATGAAACTCTTATAAACATCATTTGGTAATAATATCTAATGATATCACAAAAATGATTTCCAAATTGTTTGCATTATCAGATTATTGATAACAACTTTATCAGTTTTTTCTTAAAGATTTTTTTTTTTTTGAGACAAAAGAGTCTCACTTTGTCACCCTTGGTAGAGTGCCATGGTGTCATAGCTAACAGTAACCTCCAACTCTTGGGCTCAAGCAATTTTCTTGCTTCAGGCTCCCTAGTAGTTGGGACTACAGGAGCCCACCACAGCGCCCACTTGTTTTCAGAGGGAGGGTCTCGCTCTTGCTCAGGCTGGTCTCCAACCTGTGAGCTCAGGCAATACACCCACCTCCGCCTCCCAAGTGCTGGGATTACAGGTGTGAGCCACTGCCTCCAGCCCACCTTTATGAATTACAAAGTATCTCTCATAAGTGATTATTTGGTTACTTGATTAGCAGAGTTTAGCTTCAGTATCTCTGCAGTTAAATGAAATATTAATACTCTGTAAGAAGTAACTGGCAAGTTTAAAGGGTAAATTAAAAGAAAAAGCAAAATAACCTAACAGATGCAGTACTCTTATTTTCCTTGATTAGATACCTGGGACTGTATTGCCACCTGCTTTTTCATAGACACGGCTCACAATGTAATTGATTATATTGATACAATATGGAAAATACTCAAGCCAGGTGGAATTTGGATAAATCTAGGTAAGTTCTTCACCACATATTAAATTTTACACATTAATTTGGGTACTTACAGCTACTTTTTACATTTGGTATCTTCACAGTACCAAATGTTCATAAATGTTATATTATACATGTTTTAAAACCTGTAGCAGGGTGTCTAAGCTGATTATGTGAGGACTGTTTTGCTTGTCTGTGCTGTTGGATATCACAAAAATTATGCACAGACCTTTTCTTGCTCATCAGCTTTAAAGTATTTGTGTATTTAATATATGGCTCAAGACGACTCTTTTTCCAACATGCACCAGAGAAGGAAAAAGGCTGTCCTTTAGACTGCATACTAATAGCAGTGCCTCCAAAGGCAATGGAAGCTGAAAAGTTGTATATTCACACTTAGGTCATTCTTACAATAGTGATAGTTCCAGTGCATACTCGTTACTGATCTGATGTAGGATAATCTTTCCCTCATTATCCCTATATCCAACTCCACTGAGATGGCAGTCCATTCTCTTTAATAAGAGGGTATTCTTTTTTTCTTTCTACTATAATAAAACATTTGGGGGAGGTCAGGTGCAGTAGTTCACACCTGTAATCCTAGTACTTTGGGAGGCTGAGGCAGATAGATTGTTTGAGCTCAGGAGTTCAAAATCAGCCAGAACAAGAGCAAGACCTTGTGTCTAGTAAAATAGAAAAACTAGCCGAGCATCGTAGCAGGAGCCTGTAGTCCTAGCTACTTGGAAGGCGGAGGCAAGAGGATTGCTCAAGCCAAGAGTTTGAGGTTGCTGTAAGCTATGATACCACAGCACTCTACCCAGGGCAATACAGTATAAGACTCCATATCAAAAACAAATAAATACATACATAAAACAAAATATTTGGAGGAATGATTTTACTTCTCCATGGAATCTTCCTCCCCAGCACATCAATACACTGGGAAAAGAGTAGGTGTGGTAACGTTTGTGGTTATATTGAATTTAAGAAGAGGAATATAATTTCATTTATACAAAACAAGTTTTCTACTGCATCCTACTGCCCGATGCTAGAAATTAAATGATGAATACAATATGGTCCCTCCTGTCCAGAGTCTAAAGGAAATTGCTGCTTCTCTCCTCTTGAAAATAAAAGGGAGTATAGTAACAATATCAAGGTAAATATACATGTCTTTTTATTACAATATATAATCTAGTTCAGAAAAACATCCGGGCTAGAATATAAAGGTTTTTCAAGATGGGGGTCATTTTACTGTATAAAAGGACAGATAGGCATTTTTTGAGCACTTGGCCTTCAGGGTGGGTCTAGTTTTTGTGGATGAATTCTGTCATACTCTCTCTTTTTTTTTTTTTTTTTTTAAGACACAGTCTCACTCTGTTACCCTGGGTACGGTGCTATGACATCATAGCTCACAGCAACCCCAAACCCCTGGGCTCAAGTGATCCTCTTGCCTCAGCCTCCCAGGTAGCTGGGATACAGGTGTCCACCAAAATGCCATTTAATTTTTCTTATTTTTAGTAGAGACAGGGTCTCACTCTTGATCAGACTGGTCTGGAACACCTGACCTCAAGCAGTCTACCTGCCTCGGCCTCCCAAAGTTCTAGAATTACAGGCATGGGCCCCTGCCCGGCCTGCCTACTTTCTGTTTAATGATTTTATCAGAAATTTTGCTATTAGGACAAAGCCTTAGAGGTAGTAGTAAGTCTTCCAAAGTTCACTTTAGAACCAGTTGAGAGCAGCTATAAAATATATTCACAGTAAGAAATAAATATCCCAAACATTAGGTCTTTTAAAAAGTAATTACTTGGGGAAATTTTTCACAAGGAATGATTGAAGGATATTACCTATTGGTATTTGTTCACTATGGGTTAAATACTGTATTGGTCCCTTATAAATACTTTAATTTCAAAGCAACTGTTTGTTGAAATAGCACTATTTTATAGTTGAAGAAACTGAGTCTTGGGTTAAATAATTTGTAGAGAGGTCTGTAGTTTATCTATGGTAAGAGACAGGTTCGTGGACCAGGGCCAACCCCTTGAAAACCCAGGGTCAATTTATAAATAGCATGAACTTGATCTGTATTTATGTGAGTAAAGTTTTTGACCCTGTTTAACTGAGTTATGGTAAGGTCTTGTGTATTTCCAAAGCACTTGCCTTGACTTTCATAGAAACAACTTTCATTGAATATTTGTTTTATTGGTTTATTAAGCTGTGTAATACAGTAATTACAGTACAATAACAGCCTAGAACAAATAAAATTGGCCCCTGGTAAGCATACTGTTTGGGGTTAAATAATGCTATATACTATATCATGGCCTATGATCTGTCAGGGGCATCAGAAATAACAAAGCACATTGGTTAATGGGAAATCAGAAGAGCTTCCATGCTTCTTACCATGGAGTTGAGTTTCAGAACAATTTGGAGAATTGGAATAATGGAGAAACATAGTCCTTCAAAATAGTTCATACTTTACAAATAAAATCCTAAAAATGTAAAAGCATAATACTCTCAGAATAAATTTTATCTTAAATATTGATGTGTTGAGGTATTATCTAATCAGTCTTTTTTATTTTTTATGCCACATACTCACTTTTTATTCTGTTTTCGTCCTACCTAATCTCATGGCTTTTCCTACTCTTTCAGTTGCCAATCTGTATCTCTAGTCCACGTATCTTTCTGATGCTCCAAGTAGGTATGTCCAACTATATGTCAAAACCTGTGTGTCTCAAGAAAATGATGTCCCTACCTCTAGATACCTTTTCTGTTCCATTATCTACTCAGATTTCCTCAACCAAAAAGCTGGGAGCTCTTTGTTATCCCTTTTGTTAGTTAGCTTGAGCTGCTATAATGATGCCACAGATTGGGTGGCATAAACAAGAGAATTGCATTTTCCCATAGTTCTGGAAGCTAGAGTTCCAAGAGTAAGGTTCCTGCCAGGTTATTATCTGGTGAGGGCTTTCCCCTGAGTTGAAAGTAGCCACCTTCTTGCAGTATGTTCACATAGCCTTTCTTTGGTACAGGCCTGGGGGAGGATGAGAGAGTGAGAACATGAGTGAGCTCTCCGCTATCTCTTTTTTGTTGTTTGTTTCGAGATAGTCTCCCTCTGTCACCAAGGCAGAGCATGATCATATCTTACTGTAGCCTCCAACTCCCAGCAGTCCTCCTGCCTCAGCCTCCTAGGTCGCTGGACTATAGGCATACTATTACGCCTGGCTGATTTTTCTATTTTTTGTACATCTGGGCTCTCATTGTGTTTTTGAGGCTGGTCTTAAACTCCTGGCCTCAGGTGATCTTCCCACTTGGACTTCCCAAAATGCTAAGATTACAGGTTTGAGCCACCATCCCAGCCTGGTATCTCTTCTTAAAAGAAAGCTAATAGTGCTGGGTAAGGACCATACCTGTATGACTTAAATTACTTCCTCAGAGGACCTACTTTCATATATGGCCACACTGAGGATTAAGGCATCAACATATGAATTTGGGGCAGGAGAGGAGACACAAACATCCAGTCTAGTTCATAATACCTCTTTTGCCTCACCATCTGTATCTAGTCAGCCTAAAAGTTGTATCAAGTAAAGCTCCTTAATAGCTCCTGAGTCTCTTCCTATTCATGGGTTCCTCAATTTTGGCACTCTAGACATTTCGTGTTGGATCACTCTTCAGTGTGAGGAGAGCTGTCATGTACATTATAGGATGCTTAACATTATCCCTGGCCTCTGCCTACTAGATTCCAATAGTTCCTTCTAGTTTTGACACGCAGATTGTCTATAGTCATTAGAAAATGCCCTAGGTGGGAGAAAAATCACCCCCCTATTGAAGATTATTGCTTTAACTACATTATTGCTTTCCTGGTTTAGGATTAGTGTAGTAGGTTAAGGATGTCCTTTCCTTCAGGTTTTCTTAAACCCTCTGTGCCCCTTTCAGTTCACCATATTATCACCAGAGTGATCTTCCCAATACAAATCTATTCCTGTCAAACTCCCTGCACATAATTCTAGCTTTCTTGATAAGCTATACTCTTTAGGGTTGTGTACAATGCCCTTTGTGACCTTTCTTCTTTCTTGTGTCTATGCTTCATTTTTCTTTCTTTTTTTTTTTTTGAGAAATAGTCTCACTCTGTTGCCATTGGTAGAGTGCTGTGATGTCACGGCTCACAGCAAGCTCAAACTCTTGGGCTTAAGTGATTTTCTTGCCTCAGCCTCCCACGTAGCTGGGACTACAGCCACCGTCCATAATGCCCAGCTATTTTCGTTGCAGTTGCCACTGCTGTTTTAGTTGGCCGGGGCCGAGTTCGAACCTGCCACCCTCAGTGTATGGGGCTGGCGCCCTACCCACTGAGCCACAGGCACCTCCCTGCTTCATTTTTTTTTAACTATTTCTTCCCTGGTCTCAAGTGCCAGTCCTCTGACATAGAAAGCTCCTTCTCTTTTCCCTCTGTTTTCACTTGACTAATCCCTATGTGTTCTTTATTTTATTATTTTTTTTGTTTGTTTGTTTTTTGAGATAGAGCCTCAAGCTGTCGCCCTGGGTAGACTCCTATGGCATCACAGCACACAGCAACCTCCACCTCCTGGGCTCAAGCGATTCTCCTGCCTCTGCCTCCCAAGTAGCTGGGACTACAGGCACCCGCCACAACGCCTGGCTATTTTTTTGGTTGTAGCCATCGTTGTTTGGCGGGCCCAGGCTGGATTCAAACCCGCCAGTTCAGGTGTATGGCTGGCACCTTAGCCACTTGAGCACAGGCGCCAAGCCCCTATGTGTTCTTTAACAGTTAGCTCTGTTGGTCCTGTCAGGTTGGGTTAAGTATTCCATATTCCTCTTATACATTCTTACAGAATCAGCTATAGCATTTACCACAATAAAGTGTTATCGCCCATTTGTTTTTGTTTCCCTTACTAGTCTCTAAGCTCCATCAGGACAGAAATTTTTTCCTTCTTTTGTTTGTTTTTTTTTTTTTTTTGGTAGAAACAGAGTCTTGCTTTGTCTCAGCTTGGTCTCAAACTATTGGCTTCAAGGGATCCTCCTCCAGCCTTGGCCTCCCAGAGTGCTATTACAGGTGTGAGCCACTGTGCCTGCCAAGGGCAGGGACCTAATTGGTCCTAGTCACCTGGTACAGAGCCTGACAGATAGTGGATATTTACTGTTACATATATGTATGAATATATTGTTTCAAAATTTGAAAGAGGGTATCTCAGGAAAATTGGAGAGACATCATGAAGTAGCATTTACAGTGATAAATCCTTATGGGCCAGGTATGGTGGCTCCTGCCTGTAATTCTAGTACTCTGGGAGGCCAATGCAGGTGGATTGCTTGAGTTCAGAAATTTGAGACCAGCCTGAACAAGGGCAAGACCCAGTTGCTACTAAAAGCAGAAAAGACTAGTCCCGCATGGTGGGTTCCTATAGTCCCAGCTACTTGGGAGGCTGAGGAAGAGGATTGCTTGAGCCCAGGAGTTTGAGGTTGCTGTGAACTATGATGACAGCTTTTTTTTTTTGATAGAGTAAGACTCTGTCTCAAAAAAGGGGTGGTAGTAGAACTTTTCTCTTTTCATCACCCTGAAATGTTTCCTTGTACTCCTTTGTAGTCAGTTGTCTCTCTCCTCCTAATACCTGGCAGTAAATATTCTGGTTTCTGTTACTATAGTTTTCCCTTTTCCATAAGGTCATATTATATACATATAGGATCACACAGTATGTTGCTTTTGTTCTGGCTACCTTAGCATAATGCTTTTGACACTCATCCATGTACCCATGGGTTTTTATTGTTGAGTAGTATTCCATTGGATATACTACATTTTGTTTAGCCGTTCACTGGTTGATAGACATTTGTGCTGTTCCTAAATTACTATGATTATGAATAAATTTGCTAAAACACTTGGGTACGAATCTTTGTATGGCCACAAATTTTCATTTCTCTTAAGTAAATAAATACCTAACAATGGAATTGCTGGATGAGTGTATTTATAACATTATAAGAAACTGCCAACCTGTTTTCTAAAATGTAACATTGTATTTCCAATACTTGCTAAGGTCTTAAAACATGTACCCATCATTGTGATTGTGAATGAAAACTGCTGTGACTCTTTTGGAAATCATTTCATTAGTTTCAATCAAGTCAGTAAAAGTGTTTGACGTTGAATCTTTGACATTCAGAAGTGTTTTTGTGGTTGGACACAGTGGCTCATGCCTGTAATCCTAGCACTTTGGGAGGCTAAGGTGGGAGGATCACTTGAAGTGAGGAGTTCAAGACCAGCCTAAGCAACACAGAAAAACTCCTATTCCTACAAAAACTAAAAAAATTAACCAGGCCTGGTGATGCACCTGTAGTCCCAGGTACTGAGGAGGCTGAGATAGGAGGATTGTTTGACTCCAGGAGTTTGAGGTTGCTGTGAGCTATGATGATGCCATCATATTCTAGTCTGGGTGAAAGAATGAAACCCTTTCTCAAGGAAGAAAAAGAGAAAAATAATTGTCTTTGTAAGGGAAAATCTGAAATTTGCCACAGAGATTATCTATCGAATTACCATTATTTGTAGTAATAGAAGACTACAAAAAAATGTACACTACAGCAGTCATCCTGAGGTTGAGTACCCTGGCATCATCGTAGCTCATGGCATCCTCAAACTCTTGGGCTTAAGCAATCCTCATGCCTCAGCTTCCCAAGTAGCTGGGACTACAGGTGCCCACCACAATGTCAAGTTAATTTATTATTAACTTAGTTATTTTAGTTGAGATGGGGTCTTGCTCTTGCTCAGGCTGGTCTCAGACTCCTGAGCTCAAGCAGTCCACCTGCCTTGGCTTCCCAGAGTGCTAAGATGACAGGTGTGAACCACCTTGCCTGGCCCACAGCTGTTATCTTTAGATGATTTTGCTGTATATTTAGTACTAAGCTGGGCATTAGATGGATTCAAAAGAGACTTAAGACATGCTCCTGACTTACATAGCTTGCAATCTAGTTAGAAAAGCGTCAATTACATGAAAAATTTCAGTGAGCAATGCAATACTGTATTAAATGAGTTTTAAAGTATGCCATATAAGGAAGAATGAACAATAGGTCTGGTGACTTGGATGGATTCCAGCAAGGTTTTGAAACATGGCTATTACTTGGAGGGTTGGAGCTTTGTAAGTGGAACACTAATGAGTAAAGGTAAAATACAGCCTCAGTATGTGCAAATCACTGTACTATACATACGGGGAGATAAGAACCATGCTATTGGAAGCTCTTAAAATGATAGAGCAGAGACAGCATAAGCTTTAAAAGCTGGAAAGACTTTGCCATGAGGCTCTGATTTCTTATAAAAAGGCTTTGAGGTAGTCTGCAACATAGCAGGTCTTCATTAAATGATAGATCTGATTATTTTTACTAGTATTAACACAACCAGTAAGAATTTAAGCTTGATAGAGTAGTTTGATAAGGAACCTCGATTGTTTTGAAAAGAGCACTAAACATAAAAATTATATTCATGGTCATTTTTTTTTTCTAGTAGTTTCTGTTAGGTTGAAAAAGAAAGAGGAAGACAGACTTTTTTTACCCTAAATATGATCTACAGTTTGCTGAGCCTCTTAGGAGCAAAAACTTATTTTGTTAAATTTTATGTCCCATGATTAGCCTATTGTGTGAGGAGTGGAAATAGAGAGTTGGTCACAAGATTTTATAATTAATCCAGTGAAGATAGAGAGAAGGCTATCTAGATTAGTCTGAAGTATAACTGTTAAGTAATATTGTGCCTGGATGACAGTGATGTCCTGGGCAAGATGTGACATTAAAAGATTGGAAATCCTAGATGAAGTCTGATGTTAGTTCATCAAATATATAGAGTGAAAGAATAGTCAAGGTAGAAATGTCCTAAAAATAACTTTTACTTAGTGCCTTATTTATGGTAGGTATATTGCATGTTATCTTACATTAAAGTTATGTTACAGATGAAGCAGAATTAGTGACTTGCCCATAGACACACGTTAATAGGTGTTGGAGCTAGAATATGAACAGTAAGCATAAAGCACCAGCTTTAATGTCACCTTTTCCTTCCAGGAGACTTTCCTTCCCTGTAACTTCTCTTCAACCCCATGGTCTCTCCTACTTAGTCTAGCTTGAGTCCCCTTCTCTGTTTTCTCGTGATGACCCCACTTTCTAACTGCAGTTTTGCATTTACTTGTGGAATTATAATCACAGAAACTTAGGGACTTAAGAGATTTGAGGATTTGGCTTTTTCTGATCTAGCTACTACTTCAGTAATTTGATAGTCACAGATGAAGGCCCAAGATGTAGAGTATCACAGTGTAAGGCAAGTATCCTAGAGGGATTCACTCCCCATGAATGGAGACCCAGCTCTCAGATGTCAGTTACTGGGCCAGAGTTTCAGAGGTCTGGTGGGTAAGTGTCCTCAGCAAATGTAAAAGTTCTATATTTCTTTTTATTTTTGTCTCATCCACTACTTATTATTCAACTTGGAATTCAGTCTTACACAGCTTCTAATATATCTTTATATTTAAGTAACTCATTCATAGTATCTTTAAACCATAGGTCCTTTGCTGTACCACTTTGAAAATTTGGCAAATGAACTTTCCATAGAATTGAGCTATGAGGATATTAAAAATGTTGTTCTGCAGTATGGATTCCAGGTAGAGGTAAGGATGAAATAAAGTATTACCGAAGTTTAATGTCTAAAACACTTAAACAAGAATGGTCACAGTGGCAGTTAAATGACTTTATTTCTTAATTTCTCTGTTTATTCATCCATAAAGTGAAGATAATTCAAGTTGAGTATCCCTTGTTGAAAATTCTTGGGACCAAAAATGTTCTGAATTTCAGATACTTTCCAATTTTGGAATATTTGCATATACATAATAAGCTGTCTTGGGAATTGAACCCAAGTGTGAACTTGAAATTCAAATTTAGGTTTCATATACACCTATGGACATA
>CAUYRH010103597.1:0-14561 GCA_963574655.1 Perodicticus potto | reverse complement strand
TTTTTGAGACAGAGCCTCAAGCTGTCACCCTGGGTAGAGTGCTCTCCAATTCCTGGGCTCAAGTGAGTCTCTTGCCTCCGCCTTCCAAGTAGCCGGGATTACAGGTGCCCGCCACAATGCCCGGCCATTTTTTTTTTTTTTGGTTGCAGCCGTCATTGTTGTTTGGCAGACCTGGGCTGGATTCGAACCCGCCAGCTCAGGTGTACGTGGCTGGTGCCTTAGCCCGTTGAGCCACAGGCGCCAAGCCAATGCTGCGGCCCTTTAATACAGCTCTTGTGGGTCGCAACCCACAGGTTGAGAACTGCTGACTTAAGCCCAAGAGTTTGAGGTTGCCGTGAGCTGTGATGCTACAGCACTCTGCAGAAGGCGACATAGCGAGACTCTCTCTCTCAAAACCAAACAAAAAAAGGCACTGTACCCCAGCTGCGTAGGAAGTCCCTAGGAGGACAGAACCTCCTGGACCGCCATGTAAAGCTACAGTGACTTGAAGTCATTGTACACAGACTGTACATACACAGACTGTAAAAGTTTAGAGAAAGTCTGGGAAGTAGAACCACTGAGGCAACCATTTCTAGTATACAAATGGATCGGTCCTACTTAATCATTAATGGAGATTTTTATTATTTGTTTTTTGAGACAGAGTCTCACTTTGTCACTCTGAGTAGAGTGCTATGGTGTCATAGCCCACAGCAACCTCTAACTCAGGGGCTCGTGATTCTCTTTCCTCAGCCTCCCAAGTAGCTAGGACTATAGGCACCCACAATGACACCTGGCTATTTTTAGAGATGGGTGCTCACTCTTACTCAGGCTGGTCTTAAACTGAGCTCAGGCAATCTGCCCATCTTGGCCTCCCAGAGTGCTAGGATTATAGGCATGAGCTACCCTGCCTGGGGCGTATCTTGAATTTTCTTTTCTTTTATGTGTTTTATTGGTCCGCAAAGGCAGTCATGACCAGAACACTGATTTTTTTCTCCTCCCTGTAATAAACTGGTCTAAAAATACGAATTTTGAAATTTCACCTGGTTATATGCCCTTATAAGTAAGTCAGGGAAACAGATACCTCATTAGGGCTGGGTGTGGTGGCTCATGCCTGTAATCCTAGCACTCTGGGAAACAGAGGCAGGTGGTTTGCCTGGATTCAGGCATTTGAGACCAGCCTGAGCTAGAGTGAGACCCTGTCTCTAAAAATAGCTGGGCATTGTGGTGGGTGCCTGTAGTCCCAGCTTTGGGAGGGTGAGGCAGGGGGATTGCTCGAGCCCAGGAGTTTGGGGTTGCTGTGAGCTGTGATACCATACCACTCTACCAAGGGTAACAAAGTGAGGCTCTGTCTCCAAAAAAGAAGAAAAAGAAAAGAAAAGAAATCTCATTAGACCTTGCAAACAAACATGATCCTATACAGGAAATGAGTTCTGTAGTTGTTGGAAGGCTGAAAGAGGAAAGAGCAGACACTGAGATAACCAGAGGTTGATAAATGCTGAAAGCAGTTAACAGTTGGAGGGCTGAGGAAGTGAAAGCTAACAGTGGTGTGATTAGAACCTAGCAATTTGAAGGAGGAAAAGCTGTTTGGACCTGATGATCAGCTTTCTCAGGAGGGGGTGGGTTTTAGCTGGTTGGACCTCAAGAGCATTGCAGCTGGTTCTCAGACTGCTCAGGGGCAGGGGTGCAGCCTGGCAGGTGCTTGTTTGGTTCCAGTGGCATGGCCCAGCAAGCGAGGGAGCACGGTGGGACTAATATTCCTACCACCAAGACGTCACAGCAAGGGTGTGTGGCAGGGCCAGTGATAGGGTTGACAGAAGCTTGGAGTCATAGTTTGCTGCTGCTGCTGGAGCAATCCTGACAGGAACTGGAGACAGGGAGAGTCCTTTTTTCCTCCCTATTTTCCTCTTTCCAAGCTCCACATAGGGCTTCCCTTTTGTAAAACCCAACCAGAAACAAGGCAGTGAGTCTGGAAGTTACAGTTTGCACATCCAGACATCATGGAACAGAATTTTGAAAGGTGTACTTATAACTGAGAGACAGTAAATAGTCCGCAGAATCTCTCCTTTTGGTCATTCAACATCCATTTGCACGTTTCTGTCTTGTGACCAACAATAGTATCTTAGTGCTTTGGCTCACTAAGATACAACTATCTTTTTTACAAAGATTTCTATCCTCTTCCTTAAAAGAGGGGCCCAAAGTTTCAACAGTCAGCATAGGCATATCTGGGTGATGTATCCACCTGACTATTCCAACATAGTCTAAATTGTGAAGTTGACCAACAGTAACAGTCCTTATATAAAATAAAGGGGGACAGTGGAGGAGAAGGGAAAAGTCAGTAAATATATATCAGTATGTACGTAATAAGCAACTGCTGCAGCGCTGTGTGTCATGTCTACTACATTGTCTCCACTTCCTTTGCCATCAACTGGCACCTCAGCCACTCAGTCCTACCCTGATAGAAATGATCCAGATCAGGCCGGGCGCGGTGGCTCAGACCTGTCATCCCAGCACTCTGGGAGGCCAAGGTGGGTGGATCATCTGCGCTCAGGAGTGCAGACCAGCCTGAGCAAGAGTGAGACCCCGTCTTTAAAAATAGCCAGGTGTTGAGGCAGGTGTCCGTAGTCCCAGCTACTCGGGGGTGCTGTGGCAAGAGAATCATTTGAGCCCAAGAGTTTGAAGTTGCTGTGAGCTGTGACACCATAGCACTCTGGCATGGAGTGCAACAATGTGAGACTCTGTCTCAAAAAAAAAAAAAAAAGAAAGAAATGATCCAAACTTTTACTCCTGAAGGCTCCATATCTTAGTGGTTAGTCTTTTATGTGTTGCTGTAGTTTGGATCTGTAGTTCCTGGATTTGGTGGTACTCAGAGGCTCCTTAGAGCTGTGGTCCCCAAGCCTCAGGCCACAGACCAGTGTAGTCGCTGGCCTGTTAGGAACCAGGCTGCACAGCAGGAGGTGGCGGTGGGGCGGGAGGGAAGCTTCATCCCTGTGGACAGCCACTCCCCATTGCTGGCATCCCAGCCTAAGCTCCGCCTCCCGTCAGATAACTAGTGGCATTAGATTCTCAGAGGAGAGTGAACCCTACTGTGAAATGCTCTTGGGAGGGATCCAGGTTCCAGACTCCGTATGAGAATCTAATGCCTGATGATGTGAGTTGGAGCTGAGATGGTGATGCTAGTGCTGGGACCATCTAGTTGCAGGAAAACAACCTCAGGGCTCCCATTAGGGTGAGCTGTATAATTATTTCATCACATATTACAGTGTAATAGTAACACAAATAAAGTACACAATAAATGTAAAGCACTTTTGTCATCCCCAAACCACCCCTTCTCCAGTCTGTGGAAAAATTGTCCATGAAACTGGTCTCTGGTGCCAAAAAGGCTGGGGACTATTGTCTTAGAGAATGTTCTAGACTTAGACTATGTCTAGAGTCTCCTTGTCACCATTATTGTAGTAGCAGCCACTCTGTTTACCCTTAGTAATTGGGAGCAATTGCCCCAGCTAAAATAATGATCCCATCTTTGTTTATTATTTCAAGAGCATGAAAAACATAACATGGCCAATGGAAGTCTCATCTTCCAATTCAGTGGAGCCATTGTTGTGACCTCTGGTGGAAGCATTCCTCTTTCGTGAACTAAAACCTTTAAACCAACAGCAATCAAAGTTGCAGAATGGGAAACAGAATTTGGGGGGTTGTTAATTAACTGTTATCATACTTAACTATTATCCACTTCTACCTCTTGATCCATGTATTCTGCCTATGAAAGAAAGAGATATTATTTAGTTTCTGATTCCAAGAAAGCCCAAACATCCCATAGGATAGTTCTCTCGCCTTTCAGAGTAATTTCTCCTAGCTGGCACTGTGGCTGAATCTTCAGGAATCTGGTTTATCCGCCTTGCTGTTTCTGAGGGATGTCATGCGAGTGCGTGGCCAGATCAGTGAACTGTGGCCATGCTCAGTAGTATACTTACCCTGAGAAATAGGTTATTTGGTCACAAACCATATTGTGTGGAACATCCATAAGCCCACAAGTGGTCATTGTATTCGGTTACTGTGTAACAAATCTCTGCCAAACATAGCAACTTAAAACATCAGACATTTATTATTACATAATTCCTGGTGCTCAGGTATCCAGGAGCAGATTAGCTGGGTGGTTCTGGTTCGTGGTATCACCCGAGTCTGTAATTAAGCTGCTGGGCGGAGCTGCAGTCATCTCAAGACTTGAATGGCATTGAAGGACCCACTTCCAACCTCACTGATAAGGCTTTGGCACCTTCCACAGATGTCTTTTTCACAGAACTTCTCACAGCATGGCAGCTTTCTTCCTCCAGCATGGTGGTGAGAGGGATGGGGGGTGGAGGGTTGAGGGAACGGAATGAGGCAACAACAATAATGAATGCCCCTCAGCAAGACACTGCCACACATCTACACGAACATAGCTGTGAGACACTGATATACCAAGGTCGTTCAGTGCTGCCAACTTAAGTGCATGGTGGCAAGTCTGTGAACTTAATTGTCAGACTTTGTACAATAGTGGCTCCGATGGTCACTGCAGAAAAGGAGTCCCAAAATTGCTTGGAGGTGCGGACTAAGCACTGGCTTTGGTGCATAGCTTCCCAAGGGGAGTACTTCAGAGGTGACCATAGTGACGTTCAGTAATGAGGTACATGGCACTTTTTCTTTTTTTTTTTTTTTGTTAGAGTCTCATGCTGTCACCCTGGGTAGAGTGCCATGGTGTCACAGCTCACAGCAACCTCAAACTCCTGGGCTTAAGCGATTCTCTTGCCTCAGGCTACCTAGTAGCTGGTACTGCAGGCACCCACCACAACACCCAGCTAGTTTTTGGTTGTAGTTGTCATTGTTTGGCAAGCTCGGGCTGGATTCAAAACCGCCAGCCCTGGTGTAAGTGGCTGGTGCCCTAGCTGCTGAGCTACAGGCGCCGAGCCTGGAGCACTTTTTCTGAGACAAGTTCACGAACTTCATTGTCAGACTTGTACACATGTCCTGATTCCTGGATAAGATAGTGCCTGGCAGTTTGGCCGCAATGTTGGACCTGCTCTGTGTTCTACATTTAGCTTAGTGCTTGCTGAGTGGCCACTGTGCAGAGATGAAGGTTGTTCATGGACTCAGCAGCAGGCACCCCCCTGCCAGAGGCTGCTGTGGCCATCCCTGTGGCTCAGTGCCTAACCTGCCAATAGTAGGGACTAACGCTGCGCCCACTCTCCAACACCTTTCCTCGGGGAAGACCAGAAGACCACCTCGTGGCAGGTTGATCACCACGGAGGAGACAGCAATCCTCTCTGAAGAACTTATTCAGGATAGAGATTTATCTCCCTGGACCACAATTCTTCTACCAGTATAATAGAGGTTTTTTTTTTTTTGAGATGAATAATCGATACTGATCACAAGAAGTTCAGCCCAAGTATATGGACGCAGGCTGTCCCGCACAGGCGGAGTAGCCCCTGGGAGGGCACTGTGGTCACGTCTGGCAACATCCAAATGCCCATCTCCAACAGATGAGATGTTCAAGTGATCAAGATCTGTCCGTAGCTGAGGGTCCAGGGTAGCCCCGAGGTTCTCTGGGTGCCACACGCTTAATGGGGGACATCTTTGCGAACCATCGGTTTTCCCAGAAGCTCCGGAGAGTCAGAAAGCTTAAGGATGACATCTTGCACAGATTCGTGAGCTTGTGACTCGGGCGGACTTCTCTCTGAAAGGAGCTATAATAGAGGTTTGATGCAATGTTTGCTCCTGACCAAGGAGCTCATTTCTAAATCATCCTTATGGTAGGAATAGGCAAATTTCTTTAAAAAAAAGGAAGGTAATATATCAAAATGTTAAAAGTAGTTGTCTAGTGGACATTAGAATAATATGTTTTTTCCTGTTTTTTTGTTTTTTTTTAAATTGTTGGGATTCATTGCTTTTCCTGTTTCTTTTAATTTTTCCAGCTTACAAATTGTCATGAACCTGGAAAAATACATTTAAATAAATTATAAAGGCAGTTGAAGATAGTTTTAGGCTGCACTCTTGAAAGAGTTGAGTTTCCCTAACTAAGAAAGATTGCGTGGAGGTTACTCTGATTTTTCTTTTTCTCTCTCTCTTTTTTTTTTTTGAGACAGAGTCTCACTATGTCACCCTTGGTAGAGTGCCAAGGCACCATGACTCACAGCAACCTCAAACTCTTGGGCTTAAGTGATTCTTTTGCCTCAGCCTCCCCAGTAACTGGGCCTACAGGCACCCGCCACAACGTCTAGCTATTTTTTGGTTGTAGTTGTCATTGTTGTTTGGCAGGCCCAGGCTGGATTCGAACCCGCCAGCTCCGGTGTATGTGACTGGCACCTTAGCTGCTGAGCTATAGGTGCCTAGCCAGAGGTTACTCTGATTTTGATCATGATTTCAATTCTACTATTTTCAAACCACTCAGGCACAGACTATTGCAGTCTCATTTCTCTATAAACTCAGTGATTCTCAAACTTCAGTGTAATAAACATCCTCAGGGACATAAAATGCGCAATCCCAGTTCACTCCCCTCTCTAGGAAATTTCTGAGTGGGTAAATCTGTGTGAGACTTGAAAATCTGTTTATTTTATTTTGAGATGAGGTCTTTTTTGCCTGGGCTAGAGTGCAGTGGCATCATGGCTCACAGCAGCCTCTTGGGCTCAAGCCATCCTCCAGAGTAGCAGGTTAATTTTTTTTATATTTTGTAGAAACAGGGTCTTGTTATGTTGCTCAGGCTGGTTTCAAACTCCTGGCCTCATGCAAACCCTATCCTCAACCCCAAAGTGCTAGGTTACAGGCAGGAGCCCCTGGGCCCAGCCAAAATCTGTATATTTTTCAAAGGACCTCTAAGTGAGACTCTGATTTAGCTGGTCCACATAGATCCTTTAAGGACCACTGTTCTAGATTTACAGGCAGCCTCAAGAATGGGAAAAATAAAGAATTCAAGTAAAACTCAGGAAGAAACAGATGTAAATTGTTCTGTTGTCAATAGAATCAGATCTCAGAAACACAAGTAGAAAGACAACCCAAAATCCTTTTTGCCTTTGCTGCGCGTTGATTCAAAATGTAGCGCGTCACTGCGCTCACATTACAAATCTAGGTATGCAGAATAGTTCCCTATCTGCATGAGAAAGGCCACACAATACAGTGGGTGCCAGGATCAGATAGCTGTCTCACTACCACCTCACAGCTGCTTCCAAAGGCAGTGGAGACAAATAGATCTGAGTTTGAATAGCAGCTCACCACTTCTTGGTTTTTGACTTTAGGTAAATTAACCAAGTCTTGGATTTTTCATGGGAATAATTTTTTTTTTTTTTTTTGAGACAGAGCCTCAAGCTGTTGCCCTGGGTAGACTGCTATGGCATCACAGCTCACAGCAACCTCCAACTCCTGGGCTCGAGCAATTCTCCTGCCTCCGCTTCCCAAGTAGCTGGGACTATAGGTGTCCCCCACAACACCCAGCAATTTTTTTTTTTTTTTGGCATGGCCTGGGCTGGATTCGAACCCACCAGCTCAGGTGTATGTGGCTGGCGCCTTAGCCGTTTGAGCCACAGGTGCCGAGCTGGAAATAATATTTTTAAGCAATTACAGAAGCATGACTTGAGTTGAACTATTAAAGACCTCAATTTTTTCTTAAAGAGAACTATCAGAACCTCAGATATCCTTCCTTGACTCTAAAATTCTTTGTATATTAGATGAAGATTCCATTTTTATTATAAACCAAGTTAGAACACTCAGATGCTTTCTGAAAACATAAAATCACAATGTTGAGAAAATAAACCATTCAAGCAATTCCATTTCCTTGGGCAGAAAGATTTTTTAATATATCAGTGTATTTCTAAGTTGGAAAGTGATGGATAAGGTAATATTACTTCCGGTGGAAACAGTCTCTGTGGGGAAGCTGAGGGTCCTCTGAACTAAGGGCAATTTGGGGCCTGCCCCTTAAGTGCTGCCTTATCAAACATACTGTGTGATGTCCTCAGTGGATTTTCTGTCATGGAAAGAGTGTCCAGGGATGGGAAACTAGACTTCTGTCACACCTAGAAGTTAACAGCCCCACAGTGGGGTGTATGAAGAATGTGAATGACGCTAAATTCCTAAGCACCTTTGAGCTGAAATAGGGCATGACATCTCATCTCACTGTGCATGCGTCTCAGATTTCCCCATTCTCTGTCACCACAAGAGAACAGAAAGGGGAAAGATTCCCTGTCAAAGACCAGGAACCTGAATTCCTGCCTTTTCCCATTTTCTCTCACTTTTTTGGCACCACTTTGTTCACTCCGACATATTGTTGAGTTTTGTGTAAGACAACTGACCTTTACTGCAGAGTGGGGATTCTGTACAAACACTTGGGTTTATTGTTTATTCACAGATGAACTTCAGATTACTTACTTGGCTTTACACAGTCATTAAAGCCCCAAGTTATGCATGCTTGCCAAAAGAACCTGTAGGCTTAAAGTACTATGTATTTGTTATGCACTTATTTTTATTTTAATAGGTTTAGGGGGTACGAGCTGAAATTTGTTACTTGTATATGTTGTATAGTGGTGGAGTCCTGACCTTTGGTGTACCTGTTAGCTGGCATATTCCATTTTCCTCTTAGGTCTTTATAAGGACCTCACACTTGAGATTATAGTTACTCTAAATAGCCTACCCCCCACCCCCACCCCATTCCATACTGGGGAACTTGGTTCCCTGGAGGACTGTTTCCCTTACTGTAATAGGTAACAGACAATATCATTGAAGGCTGGTCCTGATGACTCACACCTATAAACCTAGCACTCTGGGAGGCCTAGGAGGTAGGATCACTTGAGCTAAGGAGTTCAAGACCAACCTAAGGAAGAGTAAGAACCCATTTCTACTAAAAACAAGAAAAATTTAGGGTGGCTCAATGGTGTGCACCTGTAGACCCAGCTAGTGGGGAGGCTGAGGCAGGAGAGTCACTTGAGTCCAGGAGTTGGAGATTGCAGTTAGCTATGATGATGCTACTGCACTTTAGTCAGGGTGACAAGAGTGAGATTCTTTCTCAAAAAAGAAAAAAAAAAGCCCACATAAAGGCCAAGAGTGAAGCACAAAAGAAAACTGAAGATCTACCTTCAAGGCAAATAGCAGGAAAAAGTTTATGATAATCAAAGCTTGTGGAACAGTTAGAGGTCAAATTAGAAAACACCAGATAGAAGCAGAAACAAAACACCACATACAAGAAGACCTTGAAACTCAGCCAGCGTCTTTGCAGAAAGGAAGCACCATATAGCTGGACTTCACCCAACCCATTGAGGGCCCAATTAGAACAAAAGGCAAAGGAATAGCAAATTATTCCTCTTCTTGAGCTGGGACATCTATCTTCTGTCCTTGACATTGGAGCTCCTGGTTCTTAGCTCTTCAAACTTGGTCTGATTATGCTACCAGCTTTTCTGACTCTCCAACTTGTGCACAGCATATCACAGGACTTCTTGTGATATTATTTCATGAGACAATTCCCCCAATAAATCCTCTCTCACAGTTTTGTCTCTCTCTAGCCATCCCATTGGTTCTGTTTCTCCAGAGAACTCTGATGAGAACAACTCCCTTATCAGCATCCTGCACTGGAATCGTATACTTGTAACATTTGGTGAGCCTACAACTATACATCATTACTATCCAAAGTCCACTGTGTACTTTAGGGTTTATTCTTGGTAGTGTATATGCTGTGGGTTTTCACAAATGTATAATGATAAACATCCATCATGATAGTATACAGGATATTTCACTGCCCTAAAATTCTTCCATGTTCCACTTATTTATTTCTCTCTTTCACTCTCAGCCTTTGGCAACCACTTACCATTTTTCTGTTTTCATAGTTTTGTCTTTTTCAGAATGTCATAGCTGGAATTATACAGTCTGTAACCTTTTCAGATTTGCTTCTTTTACTTTGTAAAATGCACCTAAGTTTCTTCTGTGTCTTTTCATGGCTTGATAGCGCATTTGGTTTTAGTGCCAAATAATATCCCATTGTCTGTATATGCCAGACTTTCTTTTTTTTTCTTTTTGTAGAGACAGTCTCACTTTATCACCCTCGGTAGAGTGCTGTGGCGTCACACAGCTCACAGCAACCTCTAACTCCTGGGCTTAGGCGATTCTCCTGCCTCAGCCTCCTGAGTAACTGGGACCACAGGCGCCCGCCACAGGTTCAAACCCACACCCGGCTATTTTTTTTAGTTGCAGTTCAGCCGGGGCTGGGTTTGAACCTGCCACCTTTGGTATATAGGGCCAGCGCCTTACTGACTGTGCCAGGCAGAGGCAGGGATTGGAGAATTAGAGAAGTAGGCTGGGGTGGGGTGCAGGGGCAACCAGGAAGTGTGGTTACTTTTCTATAAAACATGAAATTTGAGGACCCGAGTGAAGAATAATGAAAATACAAAGATAAAGGCATCATCCACAATTCAACCACAACTGGGGACTTACATTTTTATGAGTATAAAAGCAGACATGGATGAGTAAATATTTAAAAAAATAAAATTGGGATCATAATCAATGTGGTTGTGCCTAGTTCTTCCCCCTCCCTTTACAGATCGTGAACATTTTCTCATTTAAGTATAAATCCTTCAAAAATGTTGCTTTTGAACATTACACTCCAGAACAAAAGCAGAGCACACCAGGCAAGACCAGTGTGACATCTAGACTGTGGCAGACCCTGAATCCCTCAGGGTAAGCAGAGCTCGACAAGATAGCAGAGCAACCGCAATGAAGACGGTATTGTTCCTCAGTGGACATGGAGTCTTCCCAGGCCCCACCCCACGATGTTGGGAGAAACCTGAGTTGTTCCTTGAAAGGACACTTTTATACCCTTTCTGTGGTCTGAGTTTACTCATCTCTGAAAGTCCCAGGGCTAAGGCAAAGACACAGCTCCTCAGGAAAGGAAAGTGGAAACAGGAAATATAATAGAAGAGGAAGAGAATAAGGAGAAGTTGAGGGAAAGAGAAGTAAAGAGAGAACAAACCCGGAAGAGACAGTGAAGTTTGCCTGTGCAATTTTTGTTTATTTGCTTGTTTGTTGTAAGAGAAACAAATAGCTTCATTATACTCAATGTGATTGATTACAACCCAATCTTGATTATAGCTTTGACTTTGTTAGGGAGTCTCTTATAACAATATGAAAAGTAAAAGTCATCTTTACTTCAAGTAAAGGAGGCAGCATAAAGTCATTGAGAAAGAACTTCAATTAATAATTCCCATATCCCATATTCAACTCTGCCTTCTTTCCCAAGGAGCAATCTTATATTTTCCAGTCACAAATTCTACATTTTCCTATTATTATTTCACCTCAAATTCAATTCAAATAAGATTAAACTCATTGTTCTTTCTCTACCACCCACTCAAGTTCAACTTCCCTGTTTTAGATTTTTAATTTTTTTTTACTTAAAAGGCATGTGTGAAGTCCCTACAGTGTGGTCAGTGTTAGATACCAGACAAGGGCTAATCCGCTCTGTATTTGGGGAATTTATAGCCTGGTTGGTGGGGCGTGGAGGGTGGCTAAGGAGACACCTCATAAGTCAGTGCAGTGATTATGCTATGGGACCAGAAAATATCTAGTTCTACACATAATCAACCGATTAACTCCATCTCTGTTTCTCAGTCAATATCCTAGACTTTGGTCCCCTGGTCATTGCTGATGGTTGCCTCTATGTTTTCCCATCTCCAGTCTATCCTCACACCAATGCCAGCCTAACTTGTACATAGCTCTCAAGGACCTCGGTGGGGACTGAATCAGGTTTGTACTCCTCCACCTGACTCTTGAAAGCCTCATAACTAAGCCTCATTAAGGGCAATATAGAACTTTTCCTCTTGTAATTGTTGTTTCTTCTTTGTATGAGAAAATGTCATTATTCTTTCTGCCTCCAGGATTTTGTCCCAATGATTGCTGTGTCTTCCTTCCTCTCTGTCTTTTCAGAGGCTTCTCATTCCTCAAAACAGCTTAAGAATCAACTTTACAGTTTTTGGCTGGGGCTGGGTTTGAACCTGCCACCTCCAATATATGGAGCCGGCGCCCTACTCCTTTGAGCCACAGGCACCACCCACTTCATTTATTTCTTTAAAGCCTGCACCATCAGATATCTCCAGAAAGTCTCTCAACCAAGTAATAACCAGGCCCAACCGTCCTTTAGCTTCCAGCATCAGACAAGTGTTCAGGGTGGTATGGGTGTAGACCAGTGATTTGCAAATGGTGTGCCGGGGCATGCTGGTGTGCAGTGAGAGAATCTTAGGTGTGCCAGGAAAAATATTAAAGATCATTAATTAAATTATTTTCAAAAGAAGTTCAAAACTCAGGAAGTATATTCTTTTTTTTTTTTTTTCTGATCAACATAATTTAAGGGTGCCATGGAAGTTTAACCATAGATTCAAGTGTGCTATAAGATAAAAAACGGTTGGGTGGTGCCTGTGGCTCAAAGGAGTAGGGCACCAGCCCTATATGTCGGAAGTGGTGAGTTCAAACCCAGCCCCCACCAAAAACTGCAAAAAAAAAAAAAAAAAAAAAGGGTCGTAAAACTCTGCTGTAGACTCCAGCATCAACTTCAATGTTCTCTAAATTTCTAATGCACCACAGATTCCAGCCCTTAATTATATACTGTCTTCTAGAGTTATATACTGTCTCAGAGTAGTACTAATTATTTCCATTCATTCACTCAACAAGTCTATATGTTGAGTCATTTTATGTGACGATGTTAAACTCAGTGCTCATTTTGTGTGTTGTAAGTGCCTTGAAGGTAGGAACAAGGTCCATGATATTGAACTTGGAATGCTTAATAAATTCTAAAATCTTGGCAACAGGACAGTTGGAGATGAGACTGTAGAGAACAATTCAAGTGGAAAACAGTAGAGTTTTCTGAGGAATGAGTCAATAGTGTCAAATGCTATTGAAGATTTACCAAAAAGAATGACAATTGAGATGAAGCCTTTGGATTTTCAAATAGGAGGTTTTTTTTTTTTTTTTTTTTTAAGTTCAGGGTCAATCTTTTATTTCTCTTTTTAAAAAAATCTTTTTTTACCCCAGAATCTCTATTGCTCAGCTGGAGTACAGCCTCAAAGTCCTGAGCTCCAATGATCCTCCTGTCTCAGCCTCCTGGGTAGCTGGACTACAGGTGCTGGCCACAAAATTTTTCTATTTTTAGTAGAGGTGGAGTCTTGCTTTTGCTAAGGTTGGCCTCAGAGCTCCTGAGCTCAAGCAATCCGCTGACTTCAGCTTCCCAGAGTGCTAGGATAAAGGGATGGAGAAAGATTGCTGGTGTTGTAAACTGTGCTGGGAATATTGGTTGTGAAAATAAAAAGGAAACTTCTAAGTATTTTTGGTGATCCTCAATGGGTATATTGACTCTTTAACCAATACCAGAAGATACATATTTTCTTTAACTCATTGTACATGGAGGTAAGTTTATTTACTTTAATAGGTAAAGAAATCTACTCTATTCAATAACTGTTCCTTATTCAATATAAAACTCAGAGGCTTTTTTTTTATGAAGATGTTTCTCTTCTTTCTGCCATAGGTAGTATATTCGATTGTGGGCCACAGTTCCTTGGATTAAAAGTGCCTTTCAGGCAATATAGTTCTTAAATAAAGCTAATGCTAATATAAATAATAGTAATATCAAAATGTGTGTAGTGCTTATTACTCTCTTTTGCTATGTATATGCCCTGAGTAAAATGCACACCTACATTTTTTGCCAAAACTTTCGGGAAAAATAATCTTTCATTTCAACTTTATTTGTTTGTTTGTTTGTTTGACACAGAGTCTCACTTTGTCACCCTTGGTAGAGTGCTGTGCTGTTGTAGCTCACAGCAACCTCAAACTCTTAGGCTCAAGCAATCCTCTTGCCTCAGCCTCCTGAATAGCTGGGACTACATATGCCCACCACAACGCCCAGCTAGTGTTTCTATTTTTAGTAGAGACAGGGGTCTTGCTCTTGTTCAGGCTGGTCCAACTCCTAAGCTCAAGCAATCCACCTGCCTCGGCCTCCCAGAGTGCTGGAATTACAGGTGTGAGCCACGGCGCCTGGGCTCATTTCAGTTTTTTGAAGGAGGGCAGAAGTTGCTGCACAGTGATGCCTCCTTCTCTTGAGAGAGGCACAAGGCACAGAGCTGGCCGCTGTGGAGAAGCCAGGAGGAGCCCAGTCAGCAGGAGAGGTGGTCCGGCTGACCTGAGCACCTGTCCCCTCCCACCCCATCCTCATCCCACACCCTCTTGTTACCTATTCCCACCCGTGTATGTTAGTGGGAACGTGCCCACAGGCACTCTGCTGAAAACCCCAGCAGGCTGATTGCCCAGGAAGCTGGTGTGAGGGCCAAGGGCAGTTCTTCCTGCTCCATATCCTTTCTTGCACGGCTTGCCCCATTCTGAGGCCTCCATGACACTGTGGTCAGGAGAAAGCCTTCCCCAGTGATACGCCAGTGACATACTCTGCATTTACGTTTCTTTCTTTCTTTCTTTTTTTTTTTTTTTTGAGACAGAGTCTCACTTTGTCACCCTTAATAGAGTACTGTGCATCACAGCTCACAGCAACCTCAAACTCTTGGGCTCAAGTGATCCTCTTGCTTTATCCTACCAGTAGC